>LUCH01000429.1:61706-124356 GCA_013368495.1 Paragonimus heterotremus
ATAGGGTTGATCACTTCATCTTGCTGCAGAAACTCAATAACTATTGCCCCGATTCGCGCTTACTCACATATCTCGAGGACTACCGTACTGGACATATGTTCAACGTCATAGTGAGTGGACGGCTGTCAGATTGGTTTCCTTCTAACATAGGCGTTCCCCAAGGATCAATCTTGGGATCCCTGTTATTTGTTCGTTTCTTTTTCGAACTACCAGTTTATTCAAATTGCTAACGTCGTTCTCCGCTGATGAAACAAACTCTGCTGTGACAACCTCACAAAATTATTTGAACTGTCTAAACCAGTAGTCCATAGAAAACAACTTGTCGTTCAATGTCAACACGTAGCCACGCAGGTCAGTCAAGAAGATTGTGGTGACTAACAAATTGGCGACACACAATTGTTCGTTTCAGTAGGCGAACGAGACTTAGGGACCATAATGGCAGACAGTTTGAGTTTGTCCACAATTTGTGCTGCTATGGCCAAAGAGATACAAACATCCTTGAAGTCGTTAATAAGGACTTATGGAGCATTGCATCCTAAGGTGTGTCCGACTATGTTCGTCTCCATAATTCGTCCACATTTGGCAACAAGCACGCCGTTCTTACCTTGAAAGTTTGACATTCACTGAAAAAGTTCAAATGAAGATAACCTAGAGAATGAAGAGGCTCAGAAAAACCACTCACTCTGAAAGACTGCAAGAAGTGGGTCAATCTTCAGTGCATTATAGACACCTCAGTGGAGACCTAATGCTTACCTGCAAAATACTTCACACCTTGGATTGTCTGTTGACAAATCTCCTTCAAGTGTATAAAGACGAACGTGTACGTGGTCACTTGCCGAACTTGACTAATAGAGAGGAGAGGTTACTCTGCGGACAGAACTGTTTCACAGTTAAGCTCTGTTCACATTGGAACGTATTACCAAGCTGTGCAGCTGCAGCTGAGTGGTTAATGCTTTGAAATATTCCCCGATCGGCACATCCGTGAGAGACAACCTGCACCACAAATTTCTTAACCGGTATTCTAGCCCAGGATCACGGATTAATAACTGTTCTTGTCTGACTGAATCTTGTTTCGGTGTGTTTCAGCGTTTTTTGCTGTAATGATGTCAATCAACAGCTTCGTCGAACCTAACTTCTGATTGGCTCCGTTTAATTGTTGTTTACATTTATAAACCGTCCAACACAATTTTTACCGATCGACGCAGAGACTGAGACATATAAGTGAAGATCTTTCTTTCTTCTGTGAATGACTATGAACCTGTAAACTCTTGATTAGTTGGCAGCATTCTTCCTTCAGTTTATTATTTTGGAAGTATGACTCAGCAATCCTCAAAATTCGTACAGCCCATCATCGGGACTTATGGCTTTTGAATGTATAGTGTCGATCGTTTATCCAGTTTACTTAGTTTTGTGTTAATGGCTCACCGTAGCTTTCAGGACTCTCCAGTTTGAGCAACGAACTGAACACATCGACTCGCAAGATGCATAGAAAGCTGAGTTATTAAGTACTTCGACCATACCAATTATGTTTATACACGTTATTTCTTCAAACATCGTACCACTGAAACTAAGATTAACAGAACGAAGGTGTAAGTTATGAAAGCAAATGAGTGGATTAACTTCTCTTAGTGTGCTTTTTTGAGCCTTGTGCGGAATCTTAACATAAGGGGATGAAAACCACGTTTTTGGAAAACGACAAACGGTAAATGTTTGAATATGTGAACGAGATATAGTTATTTATTTCGACCCGATATAGGATCCTATGCAGTAGTAGATGTCTAAAGAGAGCAGTCAAAAAACTTGTTCATTAAAACTGGGATCCTTCTAGAAAACGCATTTTACGGATGCGGTACAGTATTGTGGTCTGACAGTAAGCTGAAGCATAGTTTGTGTCGATGAAAGACCACCCACTAATTTCGCATTGGGTTCTGCCGTATTCTTGTGTTAGATAGTATAATACGACTTAGTATACACTGGAACTGACTATTATATGAGATGCAAGGAATTATGTTCCATTTCTTGTTTTCTGAAAGACACGTGGCGGATTGTATTGTGGGCGTATTCTCCTGTAAAATCATGACATATGACAAACAACACGACTGAATGCGTCTTTTGTTATTTTGTAGTGAACTTAATAAATTATGACTTATTGATCCCACAACACCGTTGTGCACGGTGTAGAACCTAGTGAAATGCAACGTAGAACCTTCTACTCAGATAATCCAAATTTTATTGGTAGATTTTCACACTCCGATTCATGTTATTGTTTAAGTGAAAGAAAACATTTTATATGTTATATTTGGCAACCTTATGCAAACTCTGGTGACTTTCTACTATAGTTCAGGAGTGTGTCAAGGAATTTGGATACAGTCAGAGAAAGAGGGTCAGCAGATTTCAATTTGTTAGCAATATCGATCGCTTCTTTGGGCCAGATCTTAAAGTCAAGTGCACAGGGGGCAAAACGTGTATTACATTACCTTTTGACTTGATGTTCACTTTTCTCGTTTTGCTGTATCTGGGGATTGCATCGGTTTGTAAATTAAATTTCCGCAGCAACAGGCTTCGACTTGTGACTGGTGAATTGCAAAACAATATTATACAAAATTTGCCCCACTTTATATTAGAGCCATATGGTTATTTTATTTTTCTGGTTTTGTACGATCCAATCCAATAAAATCCTCTAGTGCTCAATGTGGACCTTTTCAAATCGTTGATGTTCACCAATGGCACAATACTATGTTCGTGAAGACAAAAGACAGTTCCATTATGTAGTATGAGATATTCTGTTTTTAGATACCTGGCCAACCTTTTACGCAAAAAAGGTTTCCGCTTAGTATCTTGCAGATGGAAGTCGTCGGACGATGCAATCTTTAGTAAACCAGGCTGGCGATTATTCTGCATATTTTTCAATCAACCTGACATCGTTTCCCTTTCTGTTATCATCCCTGGTCTTTCTGCACAAGGTTTCCCCTATCCGCTTTCTGTCTCATGATAAGCTGTCGACGCTAACACTTAACTGTCGTGGTGATATGAAGCTACTGCCATTGCTCGTAACTGTGATCGCAAGAAAGATTGTCTTAAACAGTAAACGTTCCTGAACTTGACACTCAAGAGGAAGTGGCTTGTATTTTCATATTACAAAATCACAGGCTGCTATTATTGATCCGATTATTCATCATCATTCCTAATACTACCGATGAAAAGTGGTCTGTCATTTTGCGAAGTCATCTCGTTCCCTACCTTGATCGCACCTGCCGGGAAAATGCTTCGTTTAAACACTGTTTATTGTCAGATAAGTGAAAACAAACAGCAAGTCAACTAAAGTTAATCACTAATTGGATCCGATAGACTTAAACAGTAAGCGAGCTTACTATATCACAGGCCAATTATCAGTCTGAGATGTGCATGAGATTTGGTGCGTAAACATCGCCAGAGCATCGAGTCACACGCATACAACCGTTAAACTTTGGTGGCTTGCAAATGTTGAATGCCAAATTTTCCTCAGTCAACATCTCGTGTTTTTTCCACGCGGTGCTTTCCACTTAGAGAAAAACGTACTCTGGCGACCTTCCCACAACCCTCATCCTACCACTTGCTTTAAAGCAGCGCAATATCTTACCGCCTTTTTTTCCTACACTACTCACAGGTGTTTCCGTCGTAGCTTGACCATTCACGTAGAATACTTCACGCTATAGACTGTTCGTGTACTCATGATCGTGCAGAACATTACCATCAGAAGCACTCAGCGACTGATATGGGTCGTCTAACTCAGTCCTAATTCTGTTTTGATATGCCCTTTTTCTTTCCGTTATTTTGCTGGGCACGAAATGACGTCAATTTGTGTACGTACATGTCTTGATATTATCTGCTTTCCGCAGATTTATTTTGTGGTGAATACCGGTTTTGTTTGTTGAAAAACAATTTCTCATAGTCTGGTGGACGGAATTCCTAAACGTTCTATGAATGATTATTTTGATTTTAACGATTCTTGAATGAGGCTTTTTGATTTGAAGTTACGGCAAACTGGCATTACATAGAACCATTCATTTCACTAACTAGCTACCACTTATTTCGTTGATTTTAATGACAATCGATGTGTGTGATAGCATCATATTTAGCCTGTCTGTTATCTGTACAGAGGAATTCTCTAAGAAAGTCCCTATTACCTGTAAAGCTTTCTGTTCAATTGTTTAGGTTTATACAACTGTTTACACATACTGACAAGTTGTTTATGCAAGACGAAAATGCACGTACTGACACGTACTGACACGTACTGACACGTACTGACAAGTTGTTTATGCAAGACGAAAATGCAGGACGAAAATTTAACCAATCCTACATTGCAATACATTAAAACATTTTTGATGATCGAGGTTACTCTGCAATGTCTTGCACGATTATGTTGAAATTGTGAAACAAAAGAAGATTGGTTTGTAATAACAAGGGGTTTATTAAAGGCATAAGAATTGAAAACACTTTTCCCCCGCGGTTTTGATGACGGAATATGTGGAACATTCGATTGGCATCCTGTTGGCTGTTTGTATGAAAATGTAGAGTTTTTGAGTCAGTTTCTTCATAGCTATCGTAAAAATGATAACAAGTACCGCACACATACAAGCATGAAAAAACGATACCGCTAGTGGAGTAAACTTGACAGACTTACCGTTAGGTGGCAAACGGTTTGAATTAGCAACTAAAACGTATTGTTTGCGATTGTTGACATTAGAAGTTTTGGTATTAAATGTGAGCTTACAAATTATACATTTTTTGGCATCGTTGATGATGATGGCCCCTCGTGCTCATAAATTTGATGTCGTGTAAAGGATGTTACATGTTCAGTTTATAGTTCTGCTACAGGACAAACATCTAGCAAAACCCAATTTTGTTCAGGAAGACGTCCCTGCTGGAAAACATATTGATTTGGGCAATGTAGTAGTTATTGACCTGGTAAATTATAGTTAGCATTCGTGTTTGCCTTCCAAGATTACAGGATATGACTTTACTGTTTGTATAGATATGCGGTGACACCTAGCTAAATGTGTTTCAACAGTAAAAACACACTTACGGGAAACAATACCTTGGCGCATATCGGCGAACTGGGGTGCAGCAAGGTTGAGCTGAAATATTTAACATTAGAGTCATATGAAAGTGATGTAGTGTCGCTTAGCCCGATCATATCCATACATCCCAATTTGAGTATGAAAATGTATGCGGTTTCAACCCTGGATTTCGCTAATACAACATCAGTATTACTAACACAGTCAACGTCAGTAATATGTTGCATCAGCTTATTAATCAGGTAGCGTGAAAGTAGAAGTGAACATCAATACAAGCGTATTTTACGTTCCACTTTATAAAATCTAGAATGACAATAAATATGAAAATTTATATTTATGATTTCAAACTCACAACAACAGTTATCAAAAGAACCCGTAATGTATTCTGTTCGCTGCATGCAATTCTGTAAATTAAACGGATGTCCAGAAAAGAATGCTATCGCTGGATACGGTGGCGTAATCATTTGGTGACTACTTAGATACAGTGTAGTTTAGTGAATTTGTGAAATAACATACAGATATGAAACCCTGAAAGTTTACTGATTGCCGTGCTATGTGATGAAGTGTGTTGAAAAGAAACGCGTCGCCGCCTACTTACATTGTTCAATGTACTTTGCCAACCGTAGCGTGGCCACCATGGACTTGTGTTGGTCCCACAACCGGTATTGCAGGTTGTAGGATTGCAGATGGAGCCTGACATGCACATGGTCTATTCGTCCTGAGGAAGCTGAGCCGTTGCGCTATGGCTCGGAATTGATTTTATATACTGCCCTTCATTCCAGAAAAACGTTCAACTTCGTGCATGCACTGATTATTTACAGGTCATGTGCAGCAGTTGTCAATCATTTGTCGGAATGTGAACTACGCCACACAAATGATGATTGGATTGTATCTCTGTGTTAACACAAATATTCGTTAGACCTTTCCTAAATTACTTCTTTCACTCAGATTTTAACAACCAAAATTCAGCCTAAAACTAATTTGTCCTTTCCGAGAATGTTGATGTTATCTCGGTTGTTTCCCAGATCTCCTTTGTACCTATCCAAGTCCGTGTCTAACGGTCACAAATGAACGTGCTTTATAGTGATAGAGCTTCTCGTTAAAAATCCGGAACATGTTTCGTTAAAATAATCTAAACTTGTTACGTATTCTTAACGAAAAGCAGCTCGTCGGAATGATACCGATTTAATTGAAGCAAGTTGCCCAGAGTTCTATCATTGATGCGGTTAGCAGTGTGCTCGACATCAGTAAATGTTCCATTTCGTTGTTCCAACAATCAAACTTTGAACAAATTAGAATGTTTTCGCTTGCCTTCATTGGGTATTGTTAGTCGAAAAATGTTCACTTATTTACATATGTGTTGCAAACCTCTACCATCATCTATCGGTATATTAATAACATAAAATCTGTATAAACCGGAACGATACTGTTGATTGTTTTGGCCCGTTACCTGTTTAATTTTAAGTCAGGTAAACGATGTACTGATCAATTTTAGCCACCGCTGATCACAACCGAAATTATTTGAAGTTTGCGCCAATTTTATAAGGAGCAGATTCAGCATTGGAATGTGTACGTCATGATAAATAAGCAAACTTCCTTAGGCTGCATACATCATGTATGACTGTATGATTTGGTAATCTCCGGAAAAGTTTGTGCTCACTTGAAATTTTGATTGAAAAATAACGGAAACGAAATGTCTACCGTTGTAATTTGTGGTTCTGACCATGCACAGCACGGATGGCCACGTCATACAAATAATCATTTGCGTCTATAGAGTTTTTATATTTGTTTATAATGTACCTGTATTCACAATTAGTATCGGACCTACTAATGTAAATCTATCTTCGATTTATCCCCAATAATCTGCGTACAACATCCGCAGCGTTAGATCGCACTTAATCATCAATATCTAGTTGCGAATTACAGTCAACACCAGCAGCATATAGTGTTGACAAATCTGATCACGAACCATGTTATGACCTAGATTTTTTACGTTCTTTTGTGTCAGCACCTGTCGCTTCGCGGTCGTTATTGATTTCGTCCTTGGTGACGTTAACAGCTACCGTAAATAACTGGTTAACCCGAAGTTAGCTTATTCTAACTAGTACGCATTGCTGTGTATGCCATACTGATGACGATGAATCCTAGCTAAGCTTTGACCGTTCGGTAAATTCCAACGTTTCTCTTGTTATTATCGTAAACGCTTTAAACTAACCATGTATAGGCTTTCAGGTGCAAGTGCCAGTGCGTCATCCAGTTGCATGGAGATTTCTATCAGTTAGTTAGTAGTTGTCTACGTGGTAAATGTTCGGTACACTTTCCCTCAATTACAAGACTAAGGTTAGGTTCATTAAATTGGGATACTGTGAAAAGTCGGTCCGGTATAAAGAATAATTTGCTAGGAAAACTGTAGTGAGTATAGCCATTAACTTCGAAAAATTCATGTGAACCACATATTCTACGGAAGGTCTTACTGAAGACTGCATACATTATTTTTGAATAAAGGGTGTTTATCTGTTCGTTCACCTATTTAATCGGTTGGCAAACTCTTCTGGTTGATTTTCAAGGGGTAAACTTTACACACAACTGCCTTCAGTAGGTCTCATTCACATTCTCGTAGGAACAATAAAACGTCAGTTATTCAAACACCTTTTCTCGATATTTCTCGTAAGGTCCCTAAAATCACTGAGGCAAGTGTGAAGTACGTATGAAGATTAAGACGTCAAGTAGGCTACTAAAAGTCGCGGATGTAGGAGGGAGCACAGTCTACTGGAAAAAGATGAGAATGTTGGTGAATGCTTGAGAGTGTTACACGTTCCAGCCATGACACACGCGTTCGTCGAAGTCAAAAAGTGTTACGTTTACTCGGACTTCAAGTAGCTTTGGAAAGAGTGGTTAAGGAAAGCAGAGAGTTCGTACGTAGTTTTTTACATGCAGAGAGAGAGTTGTAGAATCTGATCGCAATAAGGTAAGTTGCTGAGTTCAGTCGCGATCTGACATCTCAGGAATAAGCTTAACTTACCTTGTCGATGATCCAAAACTTCATCAGGCCTTATTTGGTTACCGGTGCTAATTAAATGAGAATAAGTTGCGTGGAAAATAGACTTTCCCGAACCGCCCTGAAGTCAGATCGGTGGATGTTCCCGAATTCTTTCCGGTATTTGACTTGGGATTCCTGTAACATAATCAGCTTGACAGCACTGGATGGGATAATAAGCATAAAACAACGAAGAATGTTTAAGTATGTTACTTTTGAAACGTTACACCAGTACCGGACCCGTGCCGCAGGATAAGTATCCTCGATTGAATTAACCGCTGACTGCATGGTAGTCTTATCAGCATCTTCACTCTTGCATGGTAGAATGTGAAAGACATACTTTTTATCCACTGTCCAAACCCCTTTGAGCTTGAATTTCGGTTTCATCTTTCTATTTAAGAATCGTTGAAGAGATATAATTTGTCTTAGCGAGCCTCAGATATGGTGCAGTTTATTTACCAGAGTATCTGACTTCAAAATTTGTTGGATTCTGCTTGATGAACAAAAACCAAGTTTCTCTTTTACTTCGAAGGAAGAAGTTCGAAAAATTGTGTGTGTTGGAGAGTTTGTATCCTCTAATAAAATAATCTTTGAACCGGTCCGTCCACTCTGTGAAGCATGGCAACACATAAAAGTGGTAGTTTTGCTCATTTCTACTTTTATAGTAAAGATAAATGTAGGATGCGCATCACGCAAGTCATCTAATATAGTCCGGTTGTCATCATTATCGTTTGTTAAGCTAAATATATCGTCTACGTGAGGCTTACAGAAACTGCAAACAATGACAATGCGAAGTAATTCATTAGCCCCCTAGTTCAGCTATAAATATGTTCGCGAGCACTGGGCCAGCAGGAAACTCATTGTTACACCACCACTCTGCCTATATAGTTTACCGATAAATTAAAGTTTGACGGCTGAGATAGAGAATGATATCAACTCTTTAACCATATCGATGGGGGTGCAGACATTGTGGTGGCTGTTCTCACTGTAAACGAAAAGATAGACATTACCATCTTCTTGCATTAGACTGAGAGATACCCAAAACCATGGGGAGGTTTACTAATCTACCTGCTGTTGTACTGGTCCATAAACAAATCGCGTATATTCCTTGTAACTGCGGAAACCTGATGAGAATTTCCGTAAACAGCAGACAACAAAATATACTTCTCTTAACAGGTACTTCATAGAGTGCTCTTTTCATTCGCCACACGTTAGAGTTGCGTGTGCCTACCATAAGATTAATACGCTGGTCACGTTGTGAGTGAGATATACGTTCTTCCTAATAACGTCCGTTAAAGGCCACGCAGCAATTGTCGTAGTTCCTTTGACTGAAAAATCATCTTCACGTTGCTTTCCTGCCATTTGTTTGCCTTGACGTTCTGAATCTTCTTAACGATTACTAGTAATTTCCACAGCAGTCGAAACAACAAAATTATATAACGAACAACGAAGGCCAACCGAAATGTGCAAACTCTTCCACTTCATTGTATTCATTCTGTCTTAAAGTGGTAAACCAGGAATTGATACATTTTTGTTTCCGCCATTCACACACCATTCAAATTGTCACTGTTACCACGAGTATATCTCCAACCTTTTCTCTATTGGTTTACGATTTACTGTGTTGACCGAAGCCGTTTCAGAACCATGATGGAATTGTCCTTGTGATGCTGGTCAGACTAAAAGGTAGTGTTGTTTCGTTTAGGAACCGAAAATCTAGCTCCGTGTGGAAGTAGCTAGAGACAGCAGTGATCAGACTGTGAATGCAGTGGTCAGCGGTGGTCATGGAGATGGCGGGTTACGAGGACAATCGAAGCTTTCATATTTTGCCAAATGTATGAATGATAAGTCGACTTTAGGTGGAATATATTTCCCTCTCCGTCCTCACTTCACTCGACTGAAGTCGTTGATGGGCACACCGCATAATGTTGAATACTTCTACTTGTAACCACTGTTAGTTGATAAAAGTAAGCTACCTAACTGAACAAAATAAGTTCAAACAATATTTTTATATTTTTTCATGGCTCTAACAATACTACACAACGAATATTCACTGTAAATAAGTCACACTTCAGTTAATAGATCTTTTGGTTGGACGATGGGGTTTGGGAAGGAATCTGAAAGTTGAAATTAATGAGACTCGTCAAGTAACTGAATAGGTTCATGGACTTTCATCAAAAATGCGGAAATTATCCGTATATTTGACCAAAATCATGTAATAATTAAACACGGCGATTTTAGTATTTCGTTTATTAGCAGTTTCTACGGAACGTACAAGTGTCATCCATTTCTTCATTTAACAACAGCAGTTGCTGAAACGAAGCGAAAAAATGTTGAAGACAATTGAGCAATCTGACAAAATGTTGCGCATTGGGAATATCTATTCTAGACAATTGTCTATTTCTGTTGGGAACTCAATTTGTCCGTCCTGTTTTGCAAGCCTGTTTTCGAAGGTGGCCTTTCTGCAATCCACGGGCTTCTACATGCTAATTTATTTGGGGGTGGGTGTAGTTACATGAGATAGAAACGATTTTTGTCAAAAACCAACAAATCGGAGAAGGAAAAATGGTGATTTATTAAACTTACTAGTAACGGCACTTGGTTACACAACATTTGACTGGGACGCAGCAAACTTTCTCTAAATAAGAAATTATGCATAGTCATAATGTAACATTGTTGATATGTTCAATTCTAATTAATTAATAATACATATGAAATAATTTGTCATATGAAAACCACTACTGTCCAGCCGTCCGAAATGAAGATTTATCAGTTTTATTGGAACTCATCTAAAGTGTACTTGTGTATTTGAGCACGTAAGATTAAACAACCGTCGAATATATGTTTTTATGATAAAAGAGCCTGAGACGAAACTGAATATAGCATTATTGATAAAAATGTAACGTTTAAAGTCTGATATTGAATTACGCCACATAAATGAAAAAATGAATTCAGAGCAAACATAAAACGATCAAATGTCCTTTCCAAATCAATAGACCTTAACGCTTACTTTGACAATGAATGACACGAGTAGTGCAACACTCAGTTCTTGGGCAACACTTGAATGAAAAACAAGCAAAACAGAAAATGATAATCGATACCAAACCAATCGGTCAAACTAAGCATTGCGTAATTAGAAGAGGTAACTGTGTACTGACATAAATGTTTGTTCAATTATGTGACATTTAATACTAAGCTTGGCTTGGTGTATGAATACTAAGTCGATAGGAAATAAACATTTCAACATAAGAATAGCAAGTCATATCAGCATGCCGGTACATATGTTGTAAAGATATGTCACACCCTTCTTCTGTTTTCAAGTTTAGAGCAAAAATCAAAACGAGACTATTTTTTGAGATGGTTACTCCATTGATTGAAGTCGAAAATCTAGTTGTAAATCACTTACTCCATGCGACGATCCACTGCAACACGGTGAGCAAGCGTTAGTATTGGAATAGCCCGTTCGGTTGTATGAGGTCCCGCAGCAGTGTGTGTTGTTGGAGCACATCTTTAATACGTTGAATTACTTAAGTTGAGATTTAAATGAAAACTGTGCCTTAGCATTGTCTAAGATCTACATATATATATCACGCATTCGAATTTCTTCTTAGTAACACTAGCCCAACTTTAGGACGCATATTATGTTTTCATGTGAATAGGGCATGGCACATTCCCCGAAGGGGTAATTCCCTGAGAAAAAGAAATGAAAACCAGAAAATCACGTGAGTTTTGTATCAAGGCTTGTGTCTAGAATGTTTTGAAGGGAGTATTTAGAACGTTTCGATCAAAGGTAAGGGCTCTTTGGTTCGCTCCCAGTTTGCGATTAGTTGAAGGCTTGGGATAAACTGAAGTTTCTTCTATTCCACTCAAAACAACAAATTTGTTCTCAGCACACAGTGACCTAAATATTGTACATATATGTACACGTGTAGAGGAAGTGCCTCAACGAATACCACTAAATAAGTATTTTAGTACTGATCAACTCATCTTCACAAATCAAATAAAAAGTTGTTAGCTAGCTTGCTTCAAGCTGAACGTAGCAAGATATGAAGCCCTAGATTTGACAAGATAATAATTCGCTTTCTTAGGCCAATATGCTGGTGTATGTATATCCTAATTCAACAATATGACTCCGTCATTATCTCATCACATACTGAACATGTTCAAGTTTATTTTGCTCCTGCAAAATGTTGAGATAGCCGAGGTAACTTTACATGTAATGAAAAACCAGCTAATAAAATCATTTAAAACACAATAAAAACTTCAATTTAAATTCTCGTCCAATAAACGTTGAGAAACTGAAGATAGCTGTTCTATCCGCTGCCATATCCGGAGAGTTATCGAAGACCCTGCAATAATTTAGCGGTGTCTATTAAGCTATGAGTAAATCTGTTTTTGTGGGACATACGGGACAATGCAGTAGGCGTAAGTTGCTTGGCTATAATGCATCTCACGTGTCAAAACTTGGATAGCTTTCTGTGCGTAAAAATGACCGTTTTAGGATAAAAGTATTAACATTCAGATTTGTTGTCATACGTTAACGAAAAAGAATTAATTGAAGACAACTACCGGGTTTTCGTACAGATGGTACGATAGTGAAATGTGGATAACTATTATGTTTGATGTAAACAGTGTGAGGTTGTGTGGTAGTTTTTGTTTTGATGGTGAGTTGTATTACACTCGAACAAACCTGCCTATGAAACACATTTCGGAGTTTTGGTTACAACAGGGGCTTACAAACAATGTTAGCTAATATGCTTTGATTTGCGTAATAACACTTCAGTAATAAGTTTATGAACAGGGAATGGTTTCATCCTTGGATACAAAAGAGCACAGTATAGTACATCTGGGACTAACTGCGGTGACGTTGAACATGCTTATGATTTCGGAATGGATATACAAATGTGAGTTTTAGGTAGATCGATAGTATACCACCAATGTTGATTAGCACATCGCAAAAGGAAAAGTTCATGTATAGAGAGTTGTCTTTGATGTTAATTGCAGCATGTCGGTTACTGGTCAAGACTGACCAGTGCCGGTACAGTTATATATTCTGTTGGATACCGTCGAGAGTAAATAACAAAACTGAGCTTTGTGATAGGTGGAGTAAAATCAAGGAATTTCTTAGCCAGGTCATGAAACCTTGAAAGAGCGATATGCTTAAGTACATTGTCTATTTTAAAGTTCTTTGGCTTTTAGACAATTTTGTCAAAGGACGAACAAAAGTGGACCATAATATGCTTTCCTTCGTTTGGTTTAGCAATACAGTATTGAGCAGACACGTGTAAATTTATAAAATACAGAAGATCCTGTGATTTATGACATGCACAACTGGATAAATATTTAGCTATAGTTTATTTATTTTTGTGTTTACTGCAGGTTAGTTGCTTATCCATTCGCTCACGTGTTTTGATACAACGAAGATGAACTCCAGTTCGTCTGTTTGTGTTTGAATCTATAAGAAATGGTCACATTATTGGAAGACGTCAGCGCTTTGGGTAATCCTAAGGAAGACTCAGTTAACACTCCATGAATATGATTGTACGTTTAGTGTCTGAGGCAGTGCCACCATAAGAATTCCAGAAGCGTTGTTAAACTAAACCAAACCTTTCAACACTAGAACGACCGACTTCTTTATGATATTACTCTTATGAAAACTGAAAGGTAACCTTAAGTATCTGAACGAAAAATGAGTACTACATTTCGGTAAAGTAACTGGTCTACGTGAAAATGCTAACGTATGGACGTAATTCACAGTCAGGTCATCATTCGCCATTAATTTGTTGCCGTACATTCCATGAGTACACCGATTGATAACTGCGCAACGTTCAAGTAATAACACCTTATATATTGGACAGATCGGATGAGAGTACATCACTTCATGCACGTTGCTTGCTAAAATATAAAGTCAAAAATCCGTATCGCACTCAGTAAACAGCACTGGTTTGATTTATCGGGGATTGAATATTTCAGTTCAATTGTACTGCAACAATGATGTAGCTGACTGTGCAGACAACATTGAAAAGCTTGAGCAAAGGGACAGCTAGAAAAGGTTTTGCACGTTTGTAGACAGCAATGAATTGCTTTCAATTTGGGTTACATGCAGTGAGATATAGCGCGATAATCTTTACACCAGCTCACACTGTACAAGGCAAGTTACACCCTAGGATGCATATATGACTTTCACGTAATTTGTCTAGTTTGATTGTTACGCCTCCGCAGGCGCTATTCTGCTATCACAGAGGTGAGGCCTGATACTTTGGATAACTGTAATTAGTTGAACGAATAAGCTCTACTGTCCTAGTTTACATTGATACTAGTGACTGTAAAATCTGTTTAAAGCCAGCTTAAACAGACACAAAAGTGGTGAATTATTATCTCTCTGAAGAATGACTCACTTCTAGAATATTCTGACAGGTAATGGGAGAACTATTCACCAGATATATTATATCGATTAAACTTTTACCTGCAATGCAAAGCGCTTAATGTATAACACTCAAAAGCTGCATGCGAAAGGTATTCTTCATATGCATCAACCTCACATCACATCCGATGATCACCGAATCCTAAACACTTTAACAGTGTTCGATAGCCTCAAGTGGAATTCACACAAAGTAGAATAGTGCATCTGAAGTTGATACGGATACCTGGAAATATCTTTTTTTTGAATACATTAGTCCGCTCTATCCCCTGATGAATTCTATCGTACTCTTGCCAGCCACGTAAACAGGATAAAATTTATTCACCTGGGATAGTTATGTTGCCAAGTTTGTACAAATTATTGTAGAATCACCTATTCATAGCGTATTTCTTGGCAGCCGTTTGTAAACGTTTCCTACATGTTCCCGGAGGTTGTTTTGATGTAGGTGTGTAGTATATCATGAAATGGTTTTGTCGCTGACGGGTTACTTTCCCACATAATGCAGACACCATTCGATAACATGGTTAACTAGCGTCTGAGTTTTGTGCATGACCGTTCATTTTGTAGTAGGTTGCAGGAATGAAAGATATTAGCAGACTCAGGGCAGTTCGACGCGTTATGAGCTACATGGTGGTAATATCAACGATAGGATTTCGCTGAAACTGCAAGTTCGCGGAGTTTGATATTTGTCAACGTTAGTTGAGGGTGACTAGTTCATTCTTCTGGGTTTAATGTGACATTGGCAATTTGTAATAACTCACGAAGTCTTGCTGAAATTTTCCAAGTATGATAGTCCATACAGTTAGCTTACGACGGCGGAATTGGCATGTAGCAAAGGAACATTGACAAGAACAATCATATTCTATTAAATTAGACAGATTAAACGTCAGCCAAATTTCTCTGTCTTAATTAGCCGCCCTCACCATGGGGTGTTCGGGTTTCGCAGTGGTCAGTGGCAATATAGAGATGATCCAACTCAGTTACCTAACGTTTTATCATCACGAACATCTCTAGGTAGTGTTATGAACAAAGCGGACTTATGCTGCTAACATGTTAAGATCATTTCCTTACTGACACGGTGAGTTGGGGGCTTCTACTGAGTACACTGAGTCTGGAGAACCACCCCATAGTGGGTTGTCTTACTTGCTGTGCGTGGTAACTAAAATGTTTGAAAGAAACCCTCTTGTTTCCTTCCATTCTGTTTTTTCTTCCTTTTTTCTGAAGATCACTTAATTTTGCAGATGAAACATTCCGTTTTGTTCTCTACAGGCTATGCTATCAGTACCCTGTACGCGGTTAAATTGGCTTCATCCAATCTTACCCACTAGTGCATACGGTTTCAGAATCACCCTTTCTGAGAACAGGTGCACTATTTTGGTGTTGGTATGCTTACCGATCTTGACGCCCAAAAACTGAACACTAAACGGCTACGCACAGATGTTGTCACCTCACTTGGTGATGAAACGTTTGCAACCTAAATGTCAATGTCCATGCCAAAACCATCAATCCGAGCTACGAACAACAACATCACTATTCACAACTATCCGAAACAGGTGCACTATGTTTAGTTTTAGTTGGGAAGTTGTTGTCCATTGACACACCACAGAGGTGTCTAGAAATCTCTCGTAATATACTGCACCTTCTGAAACATTCCAGGATTTGCCTACCCTGCTGTCCAAACGAAGATGTGCACTACTGATAAACCCAACTGTGAGCAGAATTCGAGTCTAGTGCTTGCTTTTGAACTGGGCCAGCCACAATGAAAAGGTTTCATTCAACCGTGCGTAGTGTTTAAGTTGCAACAATTTAAATCACCAAACTTCTCCCCTTAGTTCGAACAATGGTTATTCCGTCCAATCCCGTCAGTTGCTTCAGACTAACTTAGCCCTGATCAAGTGATTATCGACTGAACTGAATAGGGCTTTTCTGTTTCTTTTCCATAGATTGTGATTCACCGCGCTTGGAATTGTTTGCACGAGATTGTGGTCAAGCGGCTGATTATGATTATGCGGTCGTTATTATAGTAAGATTAGTGGCATCATAATTAACACGTTAGTCGCGAAAAAATGTGTCGGTGTGCAAACTCCAGTCCGGATGGGGATATGCCTTAATAAAACGCTGTAGCATGAACGAACTTCAAGTCCAGTGTTCCTTTTCGAAGTCAGCCGGCCGTATAACGCTTGTTTATGAATGCCGTGTTCAACTATGAGTGGTGTATAGTGTGTAGCATATCGTTTGCTGGGAAACTAATCGCGTGGTTTAATTACACACGATCAGTGTGCTAACGAGTACAAGATAGAACACATGGTTTTGTTTTATTATTCCCTGCATATTCATTAACCTACTTCTGTGAACTTAGCAATACTTAGGGCACCAGTGTTTCATGTTCTGGAGAACCCTCAAACAGCGAACAACCTAGACTAATCAATGAATAATCAAGACAATCATCAGCGCAGGCATAGTTTAAATCGACGTGTCCAAATGTGCGGTTATCTCAGTTGTTTTACTATGTCCATTTTATCCATTTGAGAACAATCAACCAAATTCTGTCGGGTACTGACTCCTGATAGTCGCTGTAGAGGTCGGGATTTGACCACCTAATCCGACCATGAGCGGCCGGAATTACATTAGTAAGGCCCTCCGCTTTTCAGGGCTAAGCGCCGACATTAAACTTACTCAAATGACTATTGTCCTAGTTATAGTTGAATCGTTACCTCGTTACTTTGGAGCAGTTGTTTCAGTTGGAACTATATCGAGGCTGATTTGGCTGTATACAAGACACATGATAAATGTCCCACAAAAAGGATGTTTACTTGTTCTCACGATGAACAGCAAAAATCTGTCCGATTGCTCCTTCTGGGTTTCTGAAGATCCTCAAGTGAAAGAAAATTAACATGCTTCATCAATATCAGAATAACCGGAAAGATTTATAAAATTATCTTTCTCGATTTCATATACTCCGTGATTCTTGAAAGAACACTTATGTAGGGCCTTGGAATCTTGAACGCAAGTCGGTATTCTGGACATCAAACGATCAATAACAGTTCCTTCTAGCTCATGCGTATACTCTGGTATTTGGAGCAAACAATCTCAGGCTTACTCTGGAAAATCAGCTTAAGGAGTTAAGACGTAACCAGGTATTATACAGAATTTTTTTTATGGTAACTGACTTATTTAACGGTATTGGGGTAAGTTCACATTCTGTCCGTTAGTGAAAGCAAATAATTTTTTTGCACAAGTGCTAGTATACAAAGTGCACACAATTCGCATTGGATAATAAGGGTCGTTTTTTGCACGGGAATTGTTAAAATATTGTAAGTCTGAAAACACCACACTAATTGTCAGTTTCGCATACCACGTACCATCTTGGAAGCCAATGCAGTTTTAACCGCACATTAACCGATAAAGCTGCGTTAGCGACGTTAAAATTCCATTCGTGGCGTATGATTTTCCAGGATGCATTTGCAAGTGTGGGTACTCAATGCAAACGGTTTATCTTCGTCTTCTTGAAGGATCGGTAGTCCAGGACACCTTTTGTGAAACAGCTATGGAAAACTAATTTTGTCTCAGGATAACGAAGTTATTCAGGGTGTTCTCTGTACTTGAATTTCAGTGGACCATGTATGCTCCAATCCTTTACAGAACTTGGACCTCAGGAAATTAATGAATCAATCAGATTTCATTGCTAAATACACTTCCACATAGTTGTTAAGTGGTCTACTTTTGTTATAATCTTGATGGGCAAATTAGTTATTGCCTTGATTATATCCGGCCAATGAGTTCTAGCTGTATTCAATCATAATGAGATCCAACTCTGAGAAGGCTTAGTAATGATAAATATTTATTTGTTTACTAGCCACAGTGTTGTCTTCCGGACAGTGTGTTTATTACACTTCGTCTAATCAAAGTCACACAGTCTCTACTGTATTGATATGTTGTGTTTAAACGACCACCGTAAAGAACGCACCTCTCTGTCACCAAAACAGAAGTGTGGCCGTCTAATTTTTTTTCCAGTACGACACTCCATTAGTTTTAGCGCAAACACTTCAAATTTGTTTGTTGCTACAGGTATATTCAACTTCAGACAAACCAATTTACTGATAGTTTTAGTCATCTACCGTACCCAGTAAATGTATCACCTGATCAGAGATAAGCCTATTATAGCACCCACCGTCTCAGGTTAGTTCAGCCTCAGTTAATCGTAACCGCTGATCCATTTGTGTACTGACTGATTGACGGTATTCGTTCCAGCTTCCACCAAAAACAATGATATTACTTGTGACATGGTGAAATATTATCTGAATAAGTCTCCAACATAAAGTACGGCTTAGACTGTTGCTACACTCAAACACTATCAGTAGTACAGCATTTTTCCGCCAGACCTGGTTTGCCTCCTCTCCTACCACTTCATTTCTTCTCACGGGAACCCCCATAAATTGAAGTATATTGTGACCTCTTATAAAACTTGCTATCTACTGCTGTGACAATCTACTAATCTGGCGAATGCTGTAGGCTGTAGGTTCACCTTTGTTTTTGTTGATAACTGATTGAGATCATTTGGCTTTCGAGGTCAAACAATCGGTGACTGTTCCTACCCACGTTTCACTAACACACTGTTACAAATCCTGTAAGCCTCAGACACAATATTGGATAAGTAGACATGCGGATTGACTGAACACATGGCTAGTATTGTAATACTGATAACATCAGATTTGCTGAAATGTTCCCTACTAAAGGCACAATTAGTTTCAAGATGCGCCTAAATGTTGACAGTATTATTTTTGAGATGTTTGTAGTGGCAGCATTGTTACTTTTGAACAACCAACTACCTTTTAATTTGAGAACCGTTCGACTTAATTATGTGTAAACTTACTTTTAATATTTTCGTCTGACTACGGTTGTGTCGTTTAAAAAGTGGTGAATAACGGAAGACAACCAGCCAAGTGAACTGCCTTTAGGTAATGTGGGACTCGGAAATAACATTCCATGCGTTGAAACTATCTTTTACTCACTCAGCCATACTGAAAATACATAAATGCATTGTGTTGTGTGACTCATGCGAGCTTGCTCAAGGTAACCTGTCATATCTGACGGCAACATATTTCTTCTACATCTGACCTTCGATGTCTCTCAAAGTTTTGGTTTTATCCTAACAAGGCTTCAATTGAACTCAAAGAAACCAGGGGCCATACAAAAGTAGTAGGCCTCTTATGTATCATTAATGTAAGATTCCACAGTTTCATTCGCAAATAGCTGATCATTTCACGTTGCAAAAATCTCATGTGTTCCTGAGTACACGTCGTAGAATTTTTAGAGTTTCGTAATAGGATAGGCTAAATTGTATATGAGTGAAACTGGGCCTGGCCGACATGGTTCATTGGGGTTGTTGATTCTCATCAACCTAGATTTTAAACGGTACCACCGGAGCTTGTTTTCCTCCAAGAGATTCATCCAGTATTGATATAATCATTTCATTGTGACCACAATCCAAATTATGCCGAAAATATTGAATGTCTTGTTTTACCGTCGTCCTAGATGGACCCGTTGGTAAAGTCACTTTTCTGACAAAACTGTGGTTTCAGAAATGATTAATTTCAATTTAACTTAGACATCGTCGACCTACATTAGACCTTCTGAACTGCACGTTACCTGTCTGTTCGGGTTTAGCATGAATCCCTGTTGTCCCCTTTGGCGTTCAAATGCACATATGCTA
The DNA here is from genome assembly GCA_013368495.1 of Paragonimus heterotremus. Classification (NCBI taxonomy): domain Eukaryota; kingdom Metazoa; phylum Platyhelminthes; class Trematoda; order Plagiorchiida; family Troglotrematidae; genus Paragonimus; species Paragonimus heterotremus. The sequence goes on from LUCH01000429.1 coordinate 81,932, forward strand.
ATAGAAGCATCTCCAAAATCCGTTGTACTTTGTTCAACACTGACAAGTAGGATTCAGTAGCATTTACAAGTTGTATATATGTACATCTTACTCAGCTTTCAATCAGCTGGGAGGCATATTTAGATTTTTCTGACTAAATATATCAACGTTAACAACTGTGTAGTTCGTCTGAATATGAATGGCAAACGGACTATCCAAATGTTTCATTGTGCACAATTCATATCATTTGTAACAAGCCAAATGGAACGCACATTGTCGTATAAAATATTGCTTCAGGCAAAATTCTTCAACCATTCTACGTCCTTTGCTTTCAAAATTTGACGTTATTCTCGACAATCAGTTTCTAATATAACTTGCATTTTCCGTTGCCTTTATCTACCTGTTATTTGTTCTCATTAATCGACCGAAACAGTGTTACGGTTAACACAGTGCTTGGTGTCTATATTGTGTTCATTAGAGAATAAGATTTGTACTAATGTATCTCCAGCTAGTCTGTTCGAATGGTTTGACATAGTATGCCGTTACACTGAAACATATGCGCATATAAGGTTGCGGGGTAAAGGGTGTTTGGTTTTCATTCAGTTAATTGTTTATTTCTAACCTGCTGCTGGTTTGCTGGAAAACTTCTAATGCATTATGGGTGACTAAAGTCATGAATGAATTTTTAATGTTACTGGTTTACGGAATGATACATTGTCGAAAACGAGAATGTAGACTTAGTTTCAACGACAATTCAAGTTATTTTCTATATGGTAATTATTTAAAAACAATTGCATTCCTATCAAAGGTATATTTTGCAGTGAAATTAAGCGAAATTCACGAAAATGACAATCCGGCCGAAGGATGAGAATGCAAATCGAAGATGGATAGGCGTGCAAAAGACATATAATTGCGAAGATAAATCAAGTTGTAGAAGTTAGCCTGTAATCAACAAAATGAAAAGCACTTTACTGTTACGGGTTGTTTATGCATGCAAAATTGGTAACAGCTTATTTTCTTTATTTTCTTTCATTAAAAAAGTCCCAAAATAAATATCTATTCCCTTCTTGAAATAATCTAGTTGAATCCGAACGTTTTTTAATTTGTTGGCAGCAAATTATTGATATATTAGCTGTAAACACTCGGCTGGTGTAGATGGATAAACTTCACTGCAGAATATCATTATATACTTTTACTAGCCTATGTTCATCGACGCTGGCGGGCTATCGGTAACTTGTACATAACTTCTGTCACACGCTTGGTCATGGGCAGTACCTTCGAGACTAGCGGCCAGGTGGAGAATAACTTTGGTCACTGACATAAAAGAGACTGTCAAGTCAGAGCTAGTTCAACTTGCGTCTGCCTGGCGGGCACAACGAAAAACAAACTAGATCACGGGTTGTGGTTTTATGTTTAAAAAATTAGGACACCTTATGTGGATCTGATGTAATAGTGTTTTTAACAGAACTCTTGAAGTTGAACATTTCATTGTTTCTTTAGTTCTCGTCAACTGATGATAGTGTTTCTTTATGTCATGTTTCTATAAGATTAGATATCACGTTAACACTGAAGAGCCAGTAGTAGACGGTTCGAGAGTTAAACCGTCATAGGCATAATGGCATATACCCACATTCGCTAACGTTTCAAATATGATTATTCTGACCGACGGTTTAGCTTGTCCCCCTAAACTTAGATAACGTCACTGGCAGTTGGTAGGTCATGGCGAATGCCGTTCACCGTTGACTCCCCTACGTTTATCACGAATACAATCGTAGGTTCAGTAATCACAATTTAAAACTAAAATACTTCGCTTAGTTAAAAGATTTCTTATGAAAAAAAACTACACTTCCGCCGCTTAAACATAACTATAAAATCAATTGATTCTGTGTACAAATCACCTGACATCGTTTTTCTCAACAAGAGTTTGCTCATAGAAATACACTTTGTAAATGACATTCCGGAGTTTAATAATCTTCAGGTTCAGATTAAAAAACAACTGAACTCACCACAAGCGAGTTAGGCTAACAGCTGCAAAACATGAATATGTATAACAATCATCATAGCATGTGCTGGAGCTGCATGAAATTTGTCAACATACTGTTGATTATCATTGTCTAATTTACATTGAAAATTTAGTCCTACATAAAGTCGTCCAGTGAGTACTTTTCAACAAGGAATTTTAAAGACAACATTTCCAATTAGTTCATTCAACTAGTTCACTAAGGCTGTTGAACGTAATGTAATATTCGCTAGCCACACGAAGTAAAGCAATGTAAAGCAGGGTCTTCATTTGATAACCAACTTACGGACATCCATATCGTGGCCCGTAACAACTTGATATTCCACAATAATTGTAGGCTGAAAATCATTAGGGCAGCATAATAGATTGTTGGAGAGTTTAATCAGGATATAAAGCCGAGCTAAATTAAATATACACCAATATTTTCAGAACAGCTAAACTTGTTTTGGTTCAGGTTAAACTTCCAGTGTAACCAGTACTGGTTTAATGGTACAACATTACAGTCCATTTTACAGAAAGCTGGGCAAAATTAACTTGATACAAACTTGTGAAAAAAATTGATGCCTATTGGATAAAACTGAATTTCAATCAGAAAGTTTTGAAACAACATGTTGTGTTTCGGTAACAATTTTTTGATTGATAATATACATCAACGAAACTCACGCCGATAGCCGTATGAATAGCAGTTGTTGTATGGTCGATAACACTTGGACCACGCAGAAGAAAAATGAGAATAAAGAGAACTTGTTGGGGAACGTGTGGATAAATTTGTATACGATGAGGAATTTGGAGTAACTGAATCGATGCGCACTGTTAGACCAACAACTGCGAATATATAGTGAACGCAATCACAAAATGAGTTATCCGGCAGACGTAGTAAAAGTTTTAGTCCAAAAGTTTAAACTTTGAACTTAATTTCAAAAAAAAACTGTTGATGTGTTGACCAGTTTTGGTTAGGCAAGTAGTGGTAATTGAACGTTATTGTCTTTACAGAGTTGTTAATACTGTATTCCAACGGATGAAATTACATGTTTATTGTTTTGGAATGGTCGATTTTACCTAAAAATATTACATTATCTTCAATCATTCAACATTCTGTATTCTAGTAGTATACTCAAGTAATTTATTTTAACTCTAGACGAAATGCGTTCATTGCTAGATAATATATCCACCAAGAATGCAGAGAGCACAAACAGAGTTAGTTGCAAACTATGAGTGCATTTTAAGAATAGTGTACAACGAATTAACTGTTCTCTTGAATGAAAATATACATTTTCACTGTCAGCCGGGTTACAGATTAATTTGTTCTCACCCCGTATCCGCCATAGCCACCATAGCCACCGTAGCATGGAGAGCATGCACTGTACGAGCTACAACATGATCGAGAGTAAGCGGACGGACAACATCCTGAATATCCCAAAGCAAACATGTTTACGATTCGCTAATCACTGTATCACAAACTAGAGATTTACGAACACGTTACGCTTTATATAGTTTCACAGCACAATGTATTTCCAGCCAGTAAATGTAAATTGAGAAGTTCACGATTAAAAGTTGCTAGCGTTCACTGTTTTGCTCATGTGAACATGAAATCTCAATGGACCATTCATGTGTTTACATTTCTGTTTTGTTTCCCAGGACAACTGTTGAACCTGTCACGTACTATGTTAGACGCGTTTTGAAGAGGTGTGATTTAACTAAATGAGGATTGTATTTGCCATGCTATAGGTGATCAATTCATGGTAGTCGTTAAATCAGCGTACTGTAAGTAAAGTTGCTCGAAACAGAACAAAAATAAACCTGACCAATTTTACAGCAGGATCCAAAACTGTTTCGTTTGATGCTTTCGTTGAATTATTAAAACAGATGTGGAGTCAAACGTACGGGATGGACATATTTTTGATATCTTATGCAGCCGTCAGCGATACACCAAGGGATTCTCCCGACTCCAGCCATCGAAATTGTGTTGTTCTTAATGCTTTATAGGATACAGTCTCGTTTTCAGTGGCAGTTGAACAATCCGCGTCACCTACTGGATGAACCGATTTCTCTGCTTGCTACATAAAAACCGTAAAGCTTTTAAACTGTTAACGAGTTACTCCAGAGTCCGTTTAAAAAACAGCAAAATGGGGACGTTATGAAAGACATTTACATACTTACACAGCTGAGGTACAAAGAGCAAAGAAATGTGAAAGATCTTGAATACACCAAACTTTTTTGTTGGAAAATCTAAACTACTAACCGGTGAAACCGAAAGTTGAAAGAAGCCTTATACGACCTCCCACTATCGTCAACAGACTGGTGTATATTTAATGAAGAGTAGACACAGTTGAACCTTTCGGTTACTTCATGGTTGTATTTGACAATCCGATGGCATGTCCGTGGAAACGGATGAAAACTCCACTTGGTAATTATCAATAACGTAGCAATCCACAAAAACCCAGTAGGTGTACTCAGAAACACCCAAATTATAATGTCCAGACTGTCGTTATTTCAATTTCTTTTAGTCACGCACTATTCAACCTGGGCATTTGTTTGGCGTTTTCTCGAGTGTTTTCTTCCATTTCTCCTATTATACTGAACGTTTGTTGCTGAAAAAGTTTACACGTGGATAATGGCTCATAATTTTTTTTTGTTACTTTTGGTTGAACTGCATAAATTTTACGTTTTTCCAACAATTAGCGTGAATGTTTCCAAAACGTTGCTCACTCTGTTCACTTGTTTACAGTTGGGAATCTCCCACCCACTGTGTATTTCAAATGGCCTGCAGAAGGTGAAAGCAACTGATGTTTGTCTTACTGTGTAAGGAAAAATATATATATCATCTGACAAAACATTTTTATTTGAAGCCAGTGCTATAATTGGAAAAGGTCGTGTGGGAAAAAGCCTACAAGGAAGTATCACGATTTTATTGGCAGTTTGCGTAGTGAGCAGATGGAAACATTAGTCCGCTAACGCTATAGAAGGTTTATCCTGGATAGCAATAGGCAGTAGGTACCGTCCCGAAAAGTGTTCGGGAGCAAGCTGTGTAGTTCAAGTAATGTTTTAAAATATGTTCACCTCTGAACGCTCATGACAGTAGCCGAGCAATGAAGAGGTAATAAGCAAGTTGGAATAAGGCCTAGCTTTCAGCACTCGAAAGCACGTCGGGCAAACATAGTACGGCATATTCCTGTACACTATGTTACGAGAGAAACTGTATAACCAGAATGACGATTATGGTTCACTCACAATGTTAATGTCAGCGATGAATGTTATGCGCCCTGAGAGATGAATTTTAGCTTTTCATGAACTAAAATGTTTAGCAAATGAACGACAAGTAATCGATTAAGAAATCCACTCTTGTGCACACAAAAGCGCTTCGTTCAGGCGTTGAAGTTTCTATGGCCAACCACCCACATAATGACCGATCAAATCGTCATGGTTCCACATTATTTCCATGTATGCTAATGACGTGTCTAACCTCACCCAAACTAGCTACTTGTGATTTTTTTCGCCCTGACAACTCTGTTCAATATAAATCGTTATGTAATTAGCCTGTTGATGAATAACCGGAAACGAGCTTTTTCGCTACACTGTTGTTTTCTGATAATCAGCTTCTCCCAATTTGCACAAAGTTATTAATCATACTACGTCTTCTGAAAATGTTAGTGAACAACAAAAATCAGTAGCAACTGATGGTTTTTCACAACTGCCTGAATTATAAGGTTGCTTTTCACAAAACCAAAAGATATGACAGGGAAGGTAAGATTAGGTGCGTGCAAATAAATTTTTGTACCGGGATTTAACAGGACAGTTGAGAGCGGATTTGAACAATTGCGGACAAAGGGTCCGCTGTATAGTAATCTAAAACTAGTGAGAGACAATAAAATCAACGCGCAGTTTCGTGAGATTATCAATAAAGTCAAGTAAATGTCTTTACGGACCTAGAAAAAGTGCAACGTTCTTCTAGCACATGTCACCGAAAACAGCAGTGAGAGCGCATATGGGTTTGTAGATCACATGATTATGCTTTGCGGAACAGACAAAGATTTTCAAGCCAGTCTGAGTGGGGAATTTCTAATTTTTCCGTAAGCCCTGGTAGCCTGAGGTTACTGTCATTATATTATTCAAAATAGTTCCTAGATTACTGATTTGTAATACGGGATGTTTTTCATATAAGAGTAATACCACCCATGAATGATTGCAACTATTGCGTTCCAGTAGTAGTTTCAGTCGGTGCTTTTAAAAAGAAGCGCTAGACTCGAGTTTCGCTATTGTTAGAGCTTGTAGCTAGTGCATATCCTTGCCACCGCTGGAGTTAGAACTCCGGTCACGCCTTCATGAAAACACCGTGTTGACCCCTGAGCAAATGATCACACATTGAGCACGATTGACTTATAACAGGTAAATCCTCCGTCACATTCGTACATCAGATTGTCTTATCGTTTTGGGAGAAGACACAGGGACGGCTCTGTTAAGCTCAGTCGGTGACTTCTCTCCGAGTGGAAATCCGCGAAAGGTGATGAAGAAAAAATCCATAAAAATGTTACAGCTGCGATTAATTGTCAATCCTTTTCGATTTGCGTAATGCCTGGAAAGTTTACAGAAAAACTTTGAGGTAGAGATGCATTATATAGGCAAAGGGGTGGGAGTGAACTGAAATGTTTTCACGTTAATTCCTTTTTACAGGCAAAAATAATATGTTGACCCATTAGAAATTGTTAGGGGAAAACGCCAGACTCAGATCAATGTGTTAGTTCTGACTATCAGGGTGGATGAAAAAAAATTCCGGTGTTTTAAGTTCAGCATCACATCCGCTGCGACAGTGACTCGACACACTTGTTTACAGAAGTGTGACCATGTACTGAAACAGGTGTAGCGTAATGTTAGAACGCAAAACAGGGTCAGGAATGTAGCCGGTAAAAAGTCAGAGTCAAGGGTTTGTCCACAAATTCAAGGTAAGATGAACAAACTTACTTTGATTTGTCAAATAGTCCAACTTATGCTCGAGAGTTATGACTTGGATCTTAGAGTAAAGTCCATCTATCAATAGTTTTGAGGCATTGCTATGGTGAAAAATATGTCAGCTCTAGTTTGTTTCCTAAGGGATGGCGGAATGCAATTAACTGGACAAGCAAGAACATAAACCGTTGATCGTGGATGATAACAGGTGTAAAAACCAAGATCCGTGATGTTCACTTAAGTTTTTATTCGCTAGAGAATTAGTACCTTACTGATGAGTTGTCGGGGATCATGTTAATTTTAGGCTGGACATCACTCACAATTGATCGCAGCTGTCGCATTCCCATGGAATTTCCGACGTGTGATGTTCAACTTGAAAGTAGTTCCTAGAAAAATTGTAGTGGTGCAGGCTTGCACGGAATCGGGGAAAACGTGATTAAATAGAGTGGTGCGTGTCGTCCTTGACTAGTGGGAAATCTTGCGTTGTGTGACACAATAAGTGAATAATTCGTTTGGAATTTTAACAAAGATTCAAGATCTCCTTTGAAAATGGACTGATGGCAAGCTGTCAGGTCTCGGTGGAGCAGATTACTCAATGGAACAAACTCTACGCTGGAGCTGAAAAGGGTTTGCTGCCTGCCCTATCAACATTACAACTGATTGCGTCATTACCAAAAACAAACTACTTGTTAGGAGGATTCCGCTAAAGGAGCTTTTCCATGAAATGCCGACTCTCTCGACTTGTTCATCACTCATTTATACATGTGTACATCAGATTCAGACGATTTAATTCTCATCTTATTAACTCCAAATTGCATGTCATTGACGAATGATATTATGTCGTACAACCATTTGCTTTCTTCTTACGAAATCTTTTCGTGAGCAGAAAATTCGTCCGTACTAGTGTGAATTGTTTTTTGAGGACAGCCCATTTGGAAGCAAAATTTTCAGTGGCCAGTCAGATGATTTTAGCAGATAAATGAGACATAATGGCTAACTAAGCCTAAATCAAACTATAATTAAGAAGGGCTGTTTGCGAATGTACCAGCTTTCGATTTGGTCGTTCCCTTGGTTGCCACTGTGTTGTGGTCTTTTAAAGGTGATGTACAGAGAAGCATGCAAACAGTTAGACGACCTAAACTGAAAAGTTGCTAATTACTGCACCTTTCTGAAGTTGCTGATTATTGCACCTTTCTGAAGGTAATCTGCAGGAAACATATCTGGAAGATTTGATTGAGTTTCACCTTAAAATTGTCCAGGAGAATCAGCCTTCTTGTTAATTTTTATAAGCATTTAATTTGATAAATTTATCATATTTTTGCGCAGGTCTAATACGAGGCTGACATAAATTCGCTAGCTTTGCCAGATTTAAACATTTCATCTCCATGGGGGCTCCTTATGTGATGAAAAATAACACCGAGAAAATTGAAATCTCGCAACTCTGGGAGAACGCACACAGAAGCGGGACTCAAAAACATGTTTGATCAACTTGTCGATCTTATGACTTACTGTGCTAAACATGATGTTTAGATTAAAGCCAAGTTTGTTAACGTTCTTAACATATTCCGTCGTATTCAGTCTAACAGAGATGTGATTTTACCAAGCAAACTATGATGTTTCCAACAGAGTTGAAAAAAGACCTAAAACGGTGTTAAACTGAAACCAGAGGATGGATCAATCGCGCACGTTCTCGGCAGACTCGGACGCAGCATTTTCAGACATTAAGACATTCAGAAGCTTCATCTAGGTGAATACTGTGTTGCTGATGGAGAAACAAAAAAACGAGTCACGGACACTACTGTTGAGCAGTATTATTTTACGAGCTCAATATTATTCCAGAACCGGTTGCTGTGAGGACACCACCGGCCACCTAAAGGCTGACAGACCTTATGTGATTCTTGCTAGGTATAACTCATCATAACCTCGGTTTCCCAGCTGCCTGGTGTACAGACTACGATCTGTAAGAACTGATTTTGGAAAGCGTCGTATGTGAGACATTAACGACTAACTGCCCGTCCGTGAAGTTACTGATATATCCCATCCAAAAGTATGTTTATTCAACGTTCAGTCATTAGTTATCAGCCCTCTCCTGCTTGAGGCAGTCGATTTTGTATGTGGCCGATTTGTGCACATCCATCGTTTGCGTCCATATTAACCCCGATCCTAAATGAACTTACTGTGTACACAGAAGTTTAGATTTAATTTCAATTGTAGCAGTAATAAACAACCCGACGGAATCCTACTGGAAATCTTGCTGGACAAAATGCTACCTGTTGTCTGCATGGGAGGTTGCAAAGAAGCTGCGAAACCATTTTGTCCTGTTTACAAGTGGTGGTTGGATGACATTCTGACAGTCGCTAAAGAACAGGATACATCGTAAAGCCTCTTTTTTTAATTTGGTCCACTGCATAGTGGCTTTATTCTTACATACGAAGATGAGATGGTCTCTGTTGATGTATTAATGAGTCGAAAGAATCTGCCGGAACCTCACGTGGACGGAAGATTATCTCCGTTTTCTCAACATGTCATCACTGCAACAAAAGCGTTTTCTTGTTTGGTCAAGGTGCAGCAAAGCAAGCAGTATTTGAACTTCGCCACTCTTATCAGAATAATCAGTATTACCGAAGAATGTGTCGCACTAAAACAATCATTCTGACACGCTGACTGAGACTCATAGTCAACTGTCTTTTCAAGAAGAGGTCTAAGTTTCAGTATGAGACAACACGATGTTTACTGGATTACCATAAAAGTGTGTGAACCTAACGATTAGATTAAAAAGTAATCTTGCGATGAAATTAAGCTGGACTCGTAGTGCCTCGAAACTGCGTTCCTCAGCGCAAACAAGAAACATGTATTTGCTACCAATTAAAAGAACAGAGTTTCTTCTTTGGACTAGTCGGTGTGTTTTATTCCACCTGCAGCTGCGGTAACTCGGAGATTGAGAGTTCGGGCAGACGGCGAAAGAAGCAAGCCAAGCGATATGTGTAAAACCTGCTGCCGTAGTCAGGGAGTTAGTCGAAAAACAGATCTACACAACTGAAGCGGAACTGAGCTTCTTTACTGGCCAGACACCTAGTTCTGATCAGGCATAACGTAGAGGTAATGACATCGTCTCAAGTTATTACGACATAGAACTGCATAAATCTGCTCAAGTTAATTGGGGCATTGTTGACCACTCGTCTCAAGTCTCCACTGTACACTCTTAAAGACGTAAGACTTACGTTGCGTCTACCTTGGATTTCCTAACCAGGATGGAGTAAGGCTCATGGAATCGTTAGTGATTAGTCTTTCGTTTGTTACTCGTTTGTCTGTCTAATGCTTAGATTTTGCGTGCTTGTTTTTGAACAAGGGCATCGAATAACTACGCATCGTAAACTTCCTGTTCTTAGTTATCGCTGGCTGTTTGAAAACTACCATGTTTTTGCCCACAGCCACAACAGTATTGTTTTTGTATCTACGACTCACCTTTTCCCTTGTTCCTTTTTTGAACAAATTCCATAGTTCTCACCGTTTGCTATAATTTGTTCAGTCTTAGTTGGTGGTTTATAGAAAACAGTTCTGTTCGACTTCTATTTAGATTTTTAATTGTTTGGATTATCCAGAGAGCATTGTAGTATTTGTTCAAATTAAGAATTATTTGAAATGGGTTAAAAATTGAATTCAGTCCTCAAAAATTACCGGCCTGTTTGTGGGAACAGAAACGTTCTGTACGCTTGCCTGGTTAACGTCATTTGTCAAGGATCATTGAGGTAACCTGATCGAGTTAGACGTTTTAGCTGTAACTGCCATATGTTGAGAGACTTTAAACTATGTATTTTCTTGAACGGTACATTAAATCCACTGTACTGATTGTGTTTAAAAGTCGTTTAGTGTTAAATTTAAACAGTGATATTCTTGGTCTTATCAATAGTAACACAAGAGGTAGGATAATGGGTGTAACGTGCAGTCGAAACCAGCAAGCGCGCATGGAGTGAATTTGGATTATGTGACAGGGCGAGCTGTTGTGTTGTTGAGGCCGTTTCAGTTTTCGTTCGCGTAAGGCCTGTGCATGGCTTACTGGGACTTTGGTTCTTACTTGTTTGTGTTGTTTCCTTTTACAGGACTGTTGCTGAAACTTCTACTGTGGAAGAAGGTTGCCTCGGTGTTTCCATGTCGCCCTAAAGTTGGGGCACAAGTCTAATGGTCATTCAGGGTAAACATGGTCGGCTTGTATGTTTTATGGACAATCAAAGTAGGTGCAATTTTGTTTCATCTCATAAATTCACATCGTTTAATCTAGTTAGCTTGCGCGCAGTTCATAGCCCAGAAAGTGTCTGAGGTGTGTTTTGCTACAGATATACATATTATTTTTATATATTTATTTTATAAACTCATAATTTCCGGAACAGTGCGTTATTGGTTTTGTTTGCATTACATACATCTATACCACATATTAATGTCGTATGACCGTATTAAAATTTTTAAATCCGTCGGTTGATGGTCGATGGTATTCGCAACGAATTTCTGAAAAATTCAATTACTGTAACATTAATGTAACATTTCACACGACCGTTATAACAATTTGAAACTTCTCACATGAGCACTCCATCAGATTGGTTCGAAATTGCGTTCATTGTGTTACGTGCGAAATTTAACTGTGGGATTTAGTAGGCTGAAGTTCTTTATTCTAAAATTGCTTAATTTGTTCTGTTACCTCTCATTCAAACATGAACGTCATATGTGTTTAGTTAGTGATATAGCGTGCTAGAGTAATCTTCTCAACGAATCCAGAATGCTTGTCAGAAACATATAACCACAAATTAAATTGTCTCCCACAGATACTGATTATTTATATAACATCGGTATATAGGCGTGACTATCTTCCCCATTACGGAGCAGATGGGAACTCATAGAAACTACTCTACAAATGTCTTGTAAAAAGCATGAGTTTATCTCGACAACTAATCTATGTACAATGATGGGTGGACTACGGTGATTCAAAAGCTCAGAAAAAACTCCGCATATGCGCTTCAGATACGTTGTGTGTATGTATTCGGATAATATAATAAACTGCATAACTTTATAACAATGGAAATAACTATTTCCACAGATATCTGAGTTAAGTTTCGCATGTCATGGATTAAATGGTTTCACAAGTTCTCAGTAATTATTTGCAGCAGAAAAGAAAATTAACGAGCAAACATTGTTTATGGACATAGCAATGATACGTAGCTCAATTGGTTGGCCACAGTTACTCATGCTTGGAATGGTCAAAATAGTACTTTCAAAATGATGTGCCTAGTAGTTTCAAAAGTGGTCTTGTGCACTCCTTGTCCCGCACAATAACCCACGCTGACGTGGATGAAGTCGTTGGAAGCACAGTTAGAAGAATTATGTGTATTCTCAGTATTAAAGCTCATGTTGAAGGCGTCTGGACCAGAGCAAATAAAACAAGGACTGTTGATTCGCCGTACGTTTTACTAGACACTGCCTCTTGACCGTGACGGAGTTGATATTACAAGAGGTAATACAGTCAACAGAATTATTGTGCAGCAAGTTCAGTTGTCAAGTTCTTTCCAAGTTGAACAACAACGCCATGTGGAAGGCGACATATCCGTTTTTGTCTGTTCCCTTGAATTTTCCCATTGTTTAGCATAGATTGGTTGCATTACAAGGTTTTTAGCAGAATTCGTTAACCCCGATTAGCTTAGTATTCATTTCAGAAAATCAGCACCAAATGGTTCCTTCTGATCTGGGTGTGGTTCGTAACAGACAGAACTGCAGGAAGTTTTTTGCTATCAGTTCGCCCTTTAGAGGAAAGTCAGCCTCTTGGTTGCTTGTATATAGTACTAAAATCAGTGCGTTCAGAAATAGTTTGTTCAACCGATGCGGCCATCGTGATCGAACACGAAGCCTTCTTTCCGTGACCATTTACACCTTTACCATTCCCGCTCATGACTATGATAAAGTTTGTGTTTGTCAATTATCACATCACATTCACACTTTTGAATTCTGTTGCGTTATTTCACCAAAACTAATCATACGAAATTAAGCAGGTGAAATTACCATGGTCACTGCTGCTGCCTTAGGGTACTTTTCAGTATATTCAGACGTATACGAGTCAAACATGCCGCTACCTAATGTGAACAACAGCTACACTTAATTGAGGGATTAACATTCAATCAAAAATTATTGCTAATGCATTTCGAAAAGAATAAACAAATAAGTTAAAATCAAGTGTATTTGAAAAAACTGGCCTTTAATGATTGCTAAAATTCGGCATGGTATTAAAGTAACGCCGAGTAGTATGGAACATTTGCTAATTTAGGAAAGGTGGAATCATTGAAAAGTTCCGGAAGCAGATAATTTTGACAAACTTACAGAAACACTATACTCAGTGTCTATACCGGTTGAACTAAGTAGACACGTCGATGACTCAGAAACTTGTATACCAACTATCTTTTCTTTCTCTATACCTTGATAAAACCCGAAAGAATCCGAAAGAATATTGCACATATGAGTTGTATTCTCACTTCTGTTACAGACAAAAGAACATAAACCGAAGAAAAGTTGTCAATATTTATGAATTAACAGAGTTTTTACGAGTCACACAATGCACATTATCGTAAGCTACAGGTTGTACTTTGTCAAGAGTTTCAGATATCACCACAACCTCTAGAGTCATTTCAGTATCTCGCCAAAAGGTTCTTGTTTGTTCTACATCGTAATGTATTTGTATTCTCTTTTATTTTAAAATTTGACGATACTACTGCATGCATTTGAAACCTGGCACACTTCCGAATTTACACCGTTGTGAGACAGTTGACTACTTACAGGTTTACACAAGTGAAGCCTGCAAATATTTTATACAAGGTTTGTTATGTCTGCGCTGACAACTTACCCTAGTGACCAATTAGACTAAATTCATTTCACCTTAATAATCTTTTTCACCAAAGGTTGTACAAAGCGAATCATTACAACACTACTTCGTTCCTGTTGACTGACATCATATTTGGCTTACAAGGAAGAAATCCTAAAGTATGTTAATATCCGTGGTGTTGGCCGCTGCACTTCCTTTTGCTCATAGCTTCTGAAGTTTGTGGAGAAATCGACTAACCGAAGAATGGATAGTTGTCAGAAATTTTCACTAAGACTATCGCTTTTGAAAAGCCAGCGTGTGTAAACAAAATTTCAACAAATCGCGATGCAGTTTTATGCTCAATTTTGTATCACACCTTTACTGGTCAACCAACAGTCTAGTCGGCCAATCTTTAGTTATAATACAATGATAATTATACGACGGCAACAACTGGATGGATCTCATCAAGGTGAGTTCAGAAAGTACATTTAATTCCAGTCATCCAGAATCAACCATGTTATCCATTCAAGTATTCACGCGAAAGTCTCTTCTGATGAACTGATGACGGAACGAACCCTTGGGAAACTTTAAGTTTGTAATATCTATAGAAAAATTATCATTTTAGTTGATTGCAAAACTTCGCTCAAAAATAAACTGCGTAGAACTGTGCATACTCTTTGATTCAGTAAGTTTTGAAGGTAAGATGGCTATGTTCTGACGGTTCACTGCTTGGCTAAGGTCCGGTTTTGTTAAGAAATGGAGAGCTTCGTATAACCTAAGTCTTTTCATCCGCAAATAACCTGTCTTCCAAACATTACACTTAGCTCAAAAGTTCTTCATATGTCGAATAAGATAGTAAATTCAAATGCTTATGATTAACTCACGTTGCTGATTCTAAAATATATTTTTGATGTCTCGTCGAGTAGAATGACACGCTGTAGCATTTTATCTGATAACAAACTATTGATAATTAATGGCTCATTGTCTACGAGTGGCGTTGCTATTCTTTGTACATTTATAACTACTCTCGCTTCAAAGGTCTTATTTTCAGTTCGGTGTGGTGTTCAAATAACGCACCAAAATGTATCACTAATTTTTTCCGGCAGTTCGAATTTTTTCTTTTATAATTCTGTCAACATGCACGATGAAGTCGATATGTAGCAGGGAAAGTGTATTAAGAAACCGTGTACATCTGAGCTTTTGTTTGCCGGTTGCACAGGAAATTTCACTGTTTTGACAACCTATGCATGAAACATATTCATCCTATGAATGACCTACAGTCTAAAATTGCTGATCACCAAACAAGGTGGTATCCTAAGCAGACAGTGATTTTCACACATAAACTGACGGTAAACATATTTTCAGCCTCACTCAAGTCAGACAAAAAACAAATCAGCAGTAGATCCAGTAACACGACCTGACATATCCGTGATTGTGCTCAACAGAGACAAATATTTCGGTAGGGTACTATTCCACGCCCACTGCTCAGCCAAAACGCAGCTGGGTTCGATGAATAAAGCGAAGCACTTCATGTTAACTCCTTCTGCTCACTTCGTTTATTTTTTTGCTGGTCGTTAAGCTGCGACTGTCTGCAGCAAAAGGGAGCAGTGCTTATTGTAAAGAATGTTTCAAAACCACATTCAAACTAGTGATAAAAGGCAGGCTAGTAAATCGGGTTTCGAAAAAAAATAACGATGTCTTCGGTTGCACAATAAATCTCGTTGATGGGCTGCTCACTTGAACATACTAGTTCGTGCATGTTGCTTTTACAGAATGAAACCTCCGGGAAATCGCGATATTTTTTTATTTCGACTAGTAAACAATTGCTGATGTCCTGTGTCCTGACAATACTAACATAGCCAATTTTAGTTAGCTGGATCTGACAGAGTTCATCGCACCCACCATTTTCATGAGCAACTTAGTCGTTCACACTTGCTGTTTCTCGCATGCTGATCAATAGCTACATAGATATGACTGTTCTGTCTAAGATACTCGTTAGGATAAACAACAATAACTTAGAATAGCAGTTTTGTGTAATTCTAAGAGCAGCACGTTATCGTATGATAAAAACTAGCACAATCCCCTACTTTACTGTAAGCAGATTCTAATTACATCAAGAAAAACACAGAATAGATCAGTTCTGTAAAAGGTGATCTCTAACTGAACAACACAAACATGGGGTACTTGGTGATGTCGATTGTGTCTCTATCATTGAATATGTCGAACGATTATTGAGACCAAAATTCGATCACACGACAACGTTTACGGCAGCTATTAAAATAACAACTTTAGTTTGCTTTTCGTTGTGTTGCTACACCATACTTTGTTTGTATTTGTTAATATTTTTGTGTATGTTCGTGGCTGAATATATTACACGAGGTGTTATAAACTTGTAAATTATCTTTTAATTTGCGCTTATACAGAACTGAATAGGATGGGTTTTTTGTAATCATATCTACACTATCGCAAATTGGTCATATCTACAATCAGAGTCAGTCAAACGAGTCAGTAACGTTTACTGTACGTCAGGTGACCCAAACGATAACGCAAGTAAGTGGCGACACACCAATTCTGTATATCTTAGAAACGGGCTTTTCCTATGTGCGAATTATATGATGTGGTTCCTAGTGGCCCAAAGGAATCTCATCCACTGCGTTCCCAGCTTACCATAACTCACGCACAATAGACGAAGATGTTTACTTGAAACATTTTTTGACCGTCGTGAAATTACAAATAACAAAACGTCATTATCGTGTGTGTTGAAAAAGCAATGAAATTGAGCTTATAAATAAGAGAAGCATAATGGATGAAAAACATATTCGGTTGATGTAGAATCTCCGCATTTTTTGTTCATGTGCCATGCCGTACGTTCACTGGGTGGTTCTGTGAAAACATTCAAGAATGTCATTATATAATGGTTTTATTTCAAACTAGACTGTTTGAAGAAGCATATTTGTAATAATAACTCGCGTTAATCTGATGTCGCCCAAAAAAAGAACATGCAGCATGCTAACTTACCGTCTTTTAGCAGATGTACCTAATTCAAATAAATATGTAAGTATTGAGAAAAAAATTAACTTGATATATTAACAAAATGTAAGTATGCCTTCTACTAAACATTTTTTAGTATTTTTAATGATATTCCCTCTTCAGATGTGCCGAATGCCATTGACAACGTTAACTTTATTTATTCAAAAAGGACCTCTAGCGGAATGAAAGCTAATGTTCCGAGACGATACTCGTTGATTTATCGAAAATATCTGAGGCAACTACATTAGTTATCAATGGTGAATGAAGAAGAGACATCTAATAAACTACTGCATCAAACTCACGGAGCACAATATCGGGGCACGTAGCAGCTGGGTGGTGACCAGTGATAGTATGCTGTTGGGGAAACACCGTAACCATTGTTGTGTGATAGTACAAAAGAAATCAAAAGCAGGTTGAACAGTAGCAAATTGTAACATGATCACCACTACAGCCTTGTTTCTGAATATCCTGGTAAATAAAAACGTGATCCCTAAAATTGGTTTATGCAGTTTTACACAAATAAATGCTAAGGAGAATTTTCAAACTGTGGACTTACGCCTGGCGTTGATTACTTGGCAGCTACTTAATTCGATAGATCTCGGAGAGCACTAAAAATGAGAGTATGAAAAAATAATATCTAACAAAAGTATGTCAACTGAATGGAAAATGGTCTGAAGAGTTGAAATGTAGTGAAGTAATTAATCCACATAGCTGGCGTCAACTTACAGAAAATATACAAATCCCTCGACAATTAATCCTGTGAAATCAGTCACGTGAGGGCAAGTAGGTCACTGATGACTAAACAAGAGAGTTTTCATTTATATATTTTTAGAAGAAAAACAATCTACAAGCAAATACGCAATCAAAAATGGACACAAATATTAATCTTCTAAATCTCATTCCTAAAGCAAGAGTCCTTAATTTATTTATGACTGAAAAATACTCCACGTATGTTGGTTAAATTCAGTCAGCAGTGACATGAGTCGAAACAAAGATGACAACGTTAAAAATAACGTAAAATGTACTTTTTAATGCTATGTAATTTGTTTCCTTTTGGTGTCAATTTCAGGAGGCGACCTTGAACAGAAGTTTTTACCCTAGGTGATTGTTGACTTATATCTCTGTCAAACCAATATGAGTAAAGTAACACTATCACAGATACAAAAAAAACTCCGATTGTTACAAAGCAGACTTGCGCTTCAGAACTAATGTGAAGTGTAATGCAAGCGTGCTATTCCACCTAATTGTCTTCTTGTTATTTTGGATCCGTTTGTTTCATGGGTTATTTTTGCAGAATAGACTGTTCGAAGCGAATATGTACTAATTTTGCTAAATGTAACCAGATAAACAGCCCTTGATACTCACACTTATACTAGCGCCTTGGCAACCGCAAGGAGATGAACATGTGCTCATCGGCGAAAAACAAGAACTACCGCACGGTGATGGACATCCGCTTGAACTGAACATTGTTAACGGTTCTGTTTACACCGGTTGGTAAAAAGGATCTCTAACGAAATAAGCTTTATATGTGTATTTGTATTCGTCGAGAGATGATTCACTAACTGCTACCCGATCGTGTGCTGTTGATGTGAACCAAATGGATGGGGCAATGTTTAACTATTTTCACACACTATAACAAATGAAACGAGAGTTGGCTATGGATGCCTACACTTTGATGGACGTTTCTCAATTAAACGCACAGGGTACAATGTTGAAGGAATGAAACTAGTAATTACAAATGCAGATGCATCGAATGTTGGTTAGTACTATTCGATAACCGGTCGTAAGGAATGTTTATTTTGTTGAGGCATCAGGTGAACTCGGTTGCACAAAGTGTATCATGCAACCTTATGCTTTGATTTTACTTTCGAATAAATATTGTCGGGCAAACATAAAAAACACCACGGCTGTAGTTATTCTTGAATGTTTTTCAATCAGACTATACACCTGTACACTAAATCGGAGACACATTTACCGTCGGTCAACTAGTCTTAGCCTAACAAGAATAAAAGTCGTAGCTAGCTCAAATTTTGGGCTTGTGGGGGTATATGATTCATTTATACAGAATGGATGTTGCACGTTGTCATAGGTATTTTTTGCTTACACAATTTTCAGTGCCAATCGAATCCTTAAACTCTGTTGTGTATCACTTCTACAACCAGCCACCAGCTGACTGAAACCAGCATAATTCCATCGAGTTCTACATGTTGACTATCGGTGAAAATATTTGGCAACTATTGGGAAAGTGGAAGACATATCTGTAGGTCATTACAATTGGTAGGATGAAAGAACAAGTGTGTTTGAGCTATCCTTGGATGGTAGAAAGATCTACAACGAATCGGTCTGTTCTTGAACTTCTATCTAGCCGAATTGAAGGAACTGGTTGATATTTCTTAACTGCATCGTGGGTGTTTTCAGTTCTCAGGATTTGAGTGAAAATTAATTACTTACCTCGTTCTCTTGGGGGTGTATGATGACGTTGCTGTGGCCGACCAATACGATTCCCTTTACAACAAGAGTACAGCCGTTATTGTAGCTAGTTCACGCTGAACCTGAACCAACAAAACTGACAAACAAATGTACATATACATAGAAGCTAGCAGGTCCAAGTGCAGGGGATTATCCTGACCATATTTTGTCAGATATCGTACAGATCCGAATTCCTACCAAGCCAGTGACAGATCGAAGGCAAGAATCATTAGTCAATGAAGGTCAACATATCTAAAAAGCGACTTGATTGAATTACACAGAACGCTTCTCTATCACGATAATTCAGACACACTGCAGCTGTCTCTTTAATAGCAAAGTAGAAGTTAATGCCCAAGGAGGAGAAAGCAAAATGATGGTAGGTTTTGCATCTTATCAAACCTTATGATGGGATTCTGTCAGAAAAAACAACGGTGCACAAGATTTGTCGAAAGCAACCACCAAAAGAACATGTTATTGTGTTTAACGTACGTTGTACAAAATGATTGTCACTAGGCTTACTGAGTGAAATGAAACCCGGATTAAGGTAGAGCAGACACACTAGTGTCCGCGTGTACGGGTGTCAGCAATCATGTATACTTTGTATAAATCTGTTCTGTACTGGGTGTGCGACGGTATTCCAGCAAACCTCTTTCATATTGTGCTACTGGAATCCAGACTGCTGACAAGCTGAGGCTGGACGATTGGTTCATCGCCTGTGATGTGTTTACTATCAGAATCACTCCTGCCTATGGGTTTACGGACTACTGAACAATTGATATAGAGTGAAACATTTTCTCATGTTTGCTTTTTTACGGCTCGGCGGTACTAAAAATACTGTAAATATTGTAAGTATCCTTATTGTTGGTAAATCAGTCATTTGAATTTGCTATGTGCTTTAAAAACCTCGTTTTCACAACTGTCGATACTGTTTACCGTAGGAGTAAATGGTACAGCACTAAGTTAGCTAGCCGTTTATCTCAAATTATCTCTCTGATTTAGTCCTCACACCGATGGGTTAAATGATGAATAACATAATAGTGTGTTAGTTCGTGCCTCATCATCTTGGGCTTCTCAGTCTATTTACAGTAGATAAAAATATGTTTGGTTTAATAGAAGCGATTCGACAATAACGACATCCACGAAAGAACGATAATTGTGTTCAACGTTGCAAATAGAGCCGAGTCAGGCGAATAATTGCTTACGAAGTTACAATGACAGCAACACAGATATAAAGAGTGAACTAAGACTTTTAGGGGGGGAAATAAAGTGATTAGGATGAATGTCGTTCTGGATGTTAAAGCTACGAGATTTCGGACATCTCCGGTGTGACCACTCGTACGGCAAATCACAAAAATTGCTGATGGCTCTGTTATTGTTGTTTTGGACTCCAAGTAAACAGTTGTCATTCTTTCATAAAACTTTGAATGCCACCCTCATTTTTACTTCAGTTATACAAGCATGCACAATATCTCGGTTCAATTCTTACAAACAGAAGCAAAAGCAAAATCTGTCGGTCACCACTTTTAAATGCTTACTGGCGTTAAAGAACTGTCTGGTCCGAAAGTGAAACTTCTCCAACAGTCAAGCCTTTCTCAGTTGGCTTATATTTTCACCTAAAAATAATTGGAAAAACTGACTAACTAGAAATAAGCCTTTTGGCTACGCAAAAAATTAGCTTCACCACAGCCTTTTCAAAATTATTCCGTTTCACCGTTTCCTGATCCTTGTTAGTGCGTTCTACATCTTCATTCGTGATATCGTGAAACAGGTCATATCTCTAAACATATCCATACTCACTGTTGATGTTCTTCCAGAGGTTTAACACGCAGATGACCGTCTAGCGCGGTGCTTACTTCTTGACGTCAGCTTGAGCGTATCTGATAATGACAGTACTATTGTTTACCAGGGGAAGTTGGTGACAGTCGTTAATTGATTGCATTTGTTGTTTTCGTTACACTACATTAGTTGGTCAAGTGTATAGCAGTACGATTTACATGATGCTGTCTGAAAGAGTCAAGTCAAACTCTAGGTCCGTTAAAGCTAGATACACACTAGCGGTTTGAAATTATCTGAGGTGGACTCATTATGAATCTTACTTCCAACTGCTGTTGATGCACCTGCACGTCACCTCTGCATGCTAGGGGGAGCATTCTAAAGCTTCTACTGTTGATTACCGTGAGCTAAGTACTTACTAGTTCTGGTGCAACAAAGGGTTACAGACCCATAGTTAAAATGCGCTATTTGCTTGAAATGTTCTCGTAGCACTTGAGTTCCTAGTGGGTATGACCAACTGGATAATGCTCGTACGAGAACGGAAAGGAACAGGAGTAATTCATCAAAGACCAACGCTACTGCATTCGGATTTTACGGTCGATGTCTAGGTATAAAATTTGCTTGTGCAAACCCTTTACCAGCCTTGGTCAATTGTCATCAAATCTCTTAAGTATGAAGAAAACTTGAACGACTTGATGTTGAACAGTAACATTCTTACGTTGCTGGCACGTACGAACCTCAAAGGGGTCAAAAGGTATTTCCTGATTAGGTGAGAGCATTGCTGCTTATAAACAGTCACACTGGAGAATCTCCGGTAGGAATAACATATACAAACATGGTAAGCAATGTTCAAACGTATCTACTATGAGCCGGCTATGTTTTTTGCGGGTTTATGCTGAAAGCTATTTACAGAAGTGACATTACCGGCGGATTAGGAAAGATTATGCTTACTGCGTATATGGAAAGCTCTGGCCATCGTATATAATAAACTGAAATCTGTAGTCCAAAAAATTTCTTACAAACACTTCATCTACCTTGGTTTGACTGTAACCGATCAAACTACTGTACTCCACACCCCGTGTTCCCCACCCTTCAATTCGTCTATTCCAAGTTCACAAGTAACCTAGCCTGAGTTCCACTGTTATATGCTGCCTTCTCTTTACCTCCACCAAGTCCAATATATTTAGCATGACTTGATTTCTATTGTTTGAATAACAACGTATTTGACTGTTGTTTTCAACAGCAATAGAGCGTTGCCTGTACACTATTCGTTCAGTGTTTAATCATTTGATAAAACAGCTTTGAATAATAACTTACTAGGAGCAGTTCGTTAGTTGAAGTGGTTGGAAAGGCCGACATTTACGCAATCTCTTGGACCATTAGAAAAAATGTTGGATTTTACTGAAAACTGTCGACTGCGTAACAACCCAGAAGACTTTATCTGTGAACTATATAAAAGAACTATAATCTGGGCACAACTGGCGGTATGTGAACCTCACTGGTCTCATGCTGTCCAGTTTGTTAAAATTTCCCCCACAAGCTGCCGATAGTCCTTGAACATTAAATTGTCAACACACTATAACCCTGTAGATTGAACATCATCTACAGTTGATCGCAGCTCTAACATTTCCATAGACTTTCCAGTAGACCTCTTTCGAAAGGAAGCACTAGACTCGAGTTTCGCTGTCATCAGAGCTGGTCAGCAGTACATATTGTTGCCACTGCCGGGACTAGAACTCCGGCCATGCCTTCATGTGACAATCTTGTTTAACACTGCGCCATCGACCTCATATTAGGCACGACCGGATTACCGTATGTGGATGCTCAACCACTTTTGCTTGTGAGTAGTGATTAGGTTGCCCTTTTGCCCTGATCGTCCGGTTCATCTACTTTATTCGCTCA
This sequence comes from Paragonimus heterotremus, assembly GCA_013368495.1. Classification (NCBI taxonomy): domain Eukaryota; kingdom Metazoa; phylum Platyhelminthes; class Trematoda; order Plagiorchiida; family Troglotrematidae; genus Paragonimus; species Paragonimus heterotremus. Next base: position 104,887 of record LUCH01000429.1, read on the forward strand.
GTTATTGTTTCAAAACGCAACATTTTACAAGGTAGACTATTACTGATCGTTTTTATTTATTGAGCTCCACACCTAATGTGTTGGGTCATCTGGCAACTTTGCTGGACTTCTGATAGCCCTCTTTTGTTGACCTTGTTCCCGTACATTGAGCTGAATTTGATCCCATTCGGTATATTTATCTCTCCACGGTATACAAGTTTGAACTTTGTACTTATCAAGGGTTTAAGTGGAATAACTTTCGTGGCCTTCTTTTATTCATCGCCCTAGTACTTATCTAAACAAGTTTACATCACATTAAAATGATTGACTGCTGCTGGTTCGATACAACGGTCTTCGTGTTCGTGTTTGGGAACGTAATACATTCCATTTTACAACTTGACCAAGATAAGTATTAGGCCAAACAAATTCATGGTGGATATTATAGCTTAACTCTAAATGGTACTAAACACCGAATTGTCATATGTGAACGCTCAACCACTTTCGCTTCTGAGTAATGATCAGGCTGCCCGATCGTCTCGAAATGGAGACACAGTTACTGTCTGTTAACTCCAATCGACAACCCCGCGATTAGGACTTCCTAGACAGGTCGAAATCTCCGATCTCATTAAACCTGCTAGGCGGTATTTTAGATTACTGATGAGTAGTCGGGGATTTGGTTAATTTCAAATTGAACATCACTCACAATTGATCGCAGCTGTCGCATTCCCATAGACCTTCCAGTCGGCCCATTTCGAAAAGAAGCACTAGACTCGAGTTTCGCTCTCATTAGAGGTCGTCAGTAGTGCATATCATTGCCACTGCCGGGACTTGAATCACGTTGAGCGTTCACATATGACAATTCGGTCGTGCCTAATGTGAGGTCAATGGCGCAGTGGTAAACACGGTTGCCTCATGAACAGCGTGTCCGTGGTACAAGTCCCGGCAGTGGCGATGCTATGCACTACTGACGAGCCCTAATGAGAGCGAAACTCGAGTCTAGTGCTTCTGCTTTTCGAAATGGGCCGACTGGAAAGTCTATGGGAATGCGATAGCTGCGATCAATTGTGAGTTATGTTCAATTTGAAATTAACCAAATCCCCTACTACTCATCAGTGGTAGATTGTGTTAGGAATCAGAATATAAATAATAAATTTGGATACAGTTAAATTGTTTATGACCGATGTAGAGTGTATGGGAAAGAAATAAATGTTGACATCAAACGGTTGGGAGTAAGCACAAGCGTTGCGAACAGACGAGTAACGTTAAATTAGAAGATAAAGGCATACTGCTGCAAACATGTGAGCAGAGTAACGTGAAATGTGAAATTGGGTTTCACAGTCTTGATGATGAATAACCGAAAATAGACTGTTCGCCAAAACGCCTTTCCACTTCTATTGAACTTACGGGGCTATTCGAATTGTGGAAACAAGAAGATATCGTTTTATACATAACACGTCCGCTGAATATAACTGGTATTGCTGTCGACTCTGATCTGCTAAGCCTCCGGTAACTAATGTTGAACCATGCAACCTACTGAGATTTTTAGACATGAATCCTTCTTCTTAATAATCGCAGTACCCCTAATAAATAAGTATGATGTGATTTTGCCATCAGTCATTTTCGGCAATATTCTTCAGATTGAAGATATATGTGAATCACGCAAATAAAATAGGACGGGTCACCCATGGGTAAGATAATGTCACCAACAATGTAACTGCTCGAGGTCTACTGAGCTGGAAGGGGTTGTTAGTGAATGCGAGAGTGTCACCTGCTGCCCTTGTTGAACACGTATATCCCGGCACTGGGCGGCTTAGGCTTTCTCCAGTATAAAGTGTGGCAGTGAAAATTGACCACAAAATGTGGAAAGTTCGTGCGACCTGGTATTTTAAAAAATATAAAATGAATCATATGAACAGATCGGAGCGGTCTGTCTTTCTGTTAATAATAGAAAGTATAGAAATTGTAGGTGTGTCAAGACGCGCTTATTGGCGGTTTGAAATATTGCTTTCGATCACATTCGTCAGTTTGCATATATCGGGTGTTACACAATTGAGTTGAAGCCAGCTTTTACCTTATCGGTGCACAGAATTTACTGGAGATGTCCACAGGTCCTTTTTGATAAATGAACTGTGGTTCGTCAGACCCAACCTGCTTAACAGGAGTAGTTAACACATAATAGTGGGGGAAATATCGGCCTTCCCAGCTTGAACCCTTGCTGTGCTGCAACATGAATAACTGACGACATGTTATATAAGGAAGATAGGTCCATTCAGCCATTGTAAATGAACGGTAGGTGGCTGGCTTTATTCGGCTGTGAATGCTTGATGAAACGTGCAGAAAACAGCTGTCTACAAAAGTTATTTCTAACAGGTGCAAGAATTATCGACAGCTGACACAGCCACCAGCCTGGGTTCAAGCCCCAAATTTGTGAGCCTTTCGTCCTCAAATGTGAACTTCGTTTCCCAACTGGTAGCATAAAGCTCCACTTTCAAGCAGTGCTCCGAAAGTGGAAGCACTGCTCAAACAGTTCAAGTTATGCATGTTTATGTGCAAATTTCTGGTCGACCTTAAGGGGTGGGCTAAAAGGCTGTTCATTGGATTGAAGCGCTTCGTAGAAGTAACATTTTGGTGAAAATCCTGTCAAACCTAAACCCGGTCACACACCACAACTTTGCGTCTGGGAATTCACGGTTCGCAGAACGTGAGTAACTGCGAAACAGAGTGAAAGAGTGTGATTCTAAGGTATGATCACATTATGAACCAGATTTGCTGTTTTTCGCACAAGCTAATAAAAACACCGTCAGTGTACTCCGCTGTCTAACCATATTTGTATTGACGTCGTAATGACAAAAGCAGCGCGCAGGAGTAGAATGAATCCAGTGGGTATTTCTTTGATAGGATTGAAGAAGGAGCTGTCGTGAGAAAGGTATTGGACATTGTGTTGTCTACACGAAGAAGCGTTTATTGCCTATATGTGGACAGGCCAATTATCATACGTGAATGAAGCTTCCACTCCAACTCGGTACCCACTTACTATCGCCCATGGTATGTAAGGTCTCCTAGGTGACTCTTGGATGACACTGACATTTAGTATGTCGCTTTCCAGTTGATCCTAATATCACCAAACTAGAAAACCGAACTCTCTAAGTTGCGCCATGGGTAGCATTTTGGAATTACCGCGCCTTTTATGAAAACTGCTCCCTTCTCTAAGTCACGCAGTCAGTTTTTAAAAATATATTATAAGCGTTGAGATGTCGGATCTATTTGCTCTAAGGTTTTTACTGTTTACTATGGTAACAAATTGTTTGAGAGTGTTCAACTTATTTACAGAATACGCATCGCGTTCCTTTATGGACATCAATGGCTTTGTTAGAGCATAACTTCCATATTAATTAACTGTAAACTTTGAAATGTATACTTGAGGTTAGTCTGGTTTGTAGTCATATTTACACGCTTCACAACTTTCTAATCCAGTGATTGTGGCCTGTTTTTTCATTGTGTGGATTAAGCAGTTTTAGTGCATTCATTTTTTTGACCATTTTTGTTCATTTTGCATCAGTTTGCAGGAACTTTGTACATTTTTGTAAGCTAGGTTGCTCCTTACTTCCCTGTGTGGTCACAGTTAGCTACTACTTGGGATGAGGGAGAAGTAGTATTTTGTACATCATCGTCAGTACGAAACAGAGTCCTTTTTCTGGCCACCATTTTAAAATGTTCAGGGATTTTCACATTGTTCCACTTATCATGCCGTCTCAACCGACGTTACTTTACTCACCGGCAACGAGTAGCTGACTACTCAATCCATAGAAAATCAACGGAATACTTTCAGCACCATTCTCAAACTTGTATTCAGGAGTTTTAGTAATAGGGATCAATCAACCGAAATTTTAAATACAAGAAGTAAACGTGGTTATTAAACAGCTGTCAGAAATAAAAATCACCATATACTTAGCTTATCAATCCACACAGTTAAGCTATGATGTTAAAATGCTTCAACGAGATTGTACGGTGATATGGCTAAATGGGACCTGAACCGTCCTGAGAGAATGTGATGATCGTATAGACGGAAATTTCCTCAAAATCTCAACAAGGAATTTCATTCCTGGGGCCTCTTCTGCACTATATGTGAGCATACCAAACTCAAAATTGCACAGCCACTATACTGTAGTAGTCTACTACATTTTACAAAACATTACCCGGCGTCATGTCCGAGGAAATGAGCCCGTCAGTGGATGTGCCGAAAGCCTCTTGTATTTAAATATCTGTTTAAAATCTCGCAACAAATCACGCTGAACTGCCGTAATAACGAGGTTTGGAATTATTGTTCATTTTTGCTCATTTGGCGTGATGACCAGTATGTTAACTGTTGTTCGGATACATATCGCATGAGGACAGCAAACTGTAACGAGTCGAACGTGATTGGACAAAATACTAGCTGTAGAGAAAACCGTAGGTCGATCAGATCAAGTGTATTGGTTTATAAAATATGTTGGCTTATTTGTTGGCGATTGACTTGCTGTGACTTGTTCAACAGGTTTGGACTCACTCAGACATAACCAGTGAGTTTGAGTCGTGGGGATGATTATTAGTTTCATGGTCAACGACAATTTCGTTTGTTTGTTGGCCATATTGTTCAGACATGTCACACAGTCAGAGGCTAAATATCTACCATTCACTATAATTTTTTCAGGGCACCTTAAAATGAACGAAGAAGCAATCATCACTGCAAACTTGGCTAAGACTAGAGAACACTGAATAACAACAAAACGAGAATGACAGTGCTTGACGCGGTCGTAATGGAGGCAAGTTGTAAACGTTGCCAAACATTCTAATGGGGACACCAAAACCAGTGGATCAATCGCATATAACGGCCGTTAGAGCGGACAACAGTAAAAATGAAATTTTATAGTGAGTAGAGCAGGCTTTACAGAAGATTGTGAATCGGACCTCAAAGCTACCGCTTAACCAATCCCACAACAACCAGTTGATTGCAGACGTTAACTAGATTGCTAGTTAAACTGATACACTGTTAATGATGGGCATGGTTTGGTTGACATATTTGGTCTTATTTTCCTATCACAGGCTAACAACCAGTGGGGGAAAGCCGTGTCAGAGTGACAACTTGCTGCATTAAAATACAGTCATTTGTTGGATATAACCTGGATACGGACGTTTTTGTATAATTTGGCGGCATTTTCCTTAGTTTTCGGGGTACACTTCGCAGCTGGGATGATTGAGTCTATCGATTTCTCGAATGATTATTTGTTAAACATACTGTGAAACGGCCCTCATATTTTGCATCAGTTTTGAATATTACTACAGAAAACGAGGAAACAATTGCACCGGCTGCTAGGTTTTGCCCGACTCAACTCAATCCGACAGATTGATCAGGCTGAACAGCAATGGATATAACTGGAGTGAAGCGAAACCATACGGGCTAGACTTTGTCAGCAGGATGAGAGTGAGGGCGCTCACTTAAACCTAACCATCCACATCCCTATGTTTGCCTAGCAAACGCAGACTTGGTTTTAAGTGTTCATATAAACTTCACGTAATCGCTTGGCTTGTCGCTTGTTCGAGATTGGACATTGCTAAGACGGAGCAGAAAGGAATGGTGTCGAAGACTGAAATTATTCTTTTTTCTGTTAAATCAATGGGAAAACTGAGCGTAAACACACTTTTATGTTAGTAACGCCAGCTTTCCGCTTCAAAAACAATGTTTCCGTCCAATAACTGTATTATAAAACTTATCGGTGGTCATTTTCACAAGTAAACACAAAAAGAACAGTAAAGTGATGTTGTCTCCAGAATTCCTCGCTACAACTGATAGTTTAACCGTAAACGTTAACCCGATGTATATGGACGCAAACAAGGTTGCGCCATATCTTGCTGTTGACGTTTATTGAAAGATTGATGTGACCAGAACATGTGGTTTTTTCCAAATCAGCGGGTGAACATCACAATAATTTATTTGCTCGTAAAGACCCAGGACTGTAATATGGTGAGATGTCCACTTTGTCAAGTCAAATCCACGCGACCGGCTGTAGTTTACGACCACTGAATTATGGGCAATTCAAGAGAAGTAAGATTACCTGGAACCTTCTGAAAATGGCTTGATGTAGTTCGGGTCGACACCATTTTTTATGATGTGACAGCTAATGACTACTGTCATAGTGATACATGTTTTGATTAATAAGGAACGAAATGGAACAAACAATAGATTGTTCTTCTCATTAAACTGAAATGATAGTGTTATCAAATGGAAACTACCCAGGGAACCTCAAATACTAACTCAGTCTCTAGAGGTGATCGTCACTTTGTAACAAAGCACCTTTTGTAAGCATTATCACACAGCTTCGACGAAAATAACATGAACTAGATTAATAAACTCTCGTACGAGGAATGGGCAGGCGTCCAGATAAGTTTGAACGATTTCAACCACTTATAGCCCCTTGGGCTGAATAATAGGATGGCACAATGATTGTGAATATTAACTGTCCATCCATCAATACAGTTAGCTGCTTCAGAAAACAGTCAACGACTATGGCCCATCGGCCAGCTTTTGCTTATTCCAACTGGAATTAACTGATGGGAACTTAATCACGTGTGTTTAGCGAAACTCAGGTAGTGTACAATGTTTTCAGTTGGTTTTATTTATTTTAGAAGAGGTTTGGCTCAAATCCGCCCAAAATCCTGATTGCAATTGGGTCTGTCCTAAATTATCAAATTTTCTAACCTACTTGTCAGTAATGTTTATTTTTTTTGTACCTGTGTTTCGGTGAAGTTGTTAAGATGAACTCAAGGTTTCAGTTTTCTACCCCGGTTTATGTTTACTTATGTTAAATGAACCAGTCCATTATATTGATCTCACCATCGATCCAAATATTTTGAACAAATTCACATGATAAAACGGCCTCAAATGTTTTATTCGTCGAGAAAAATAACATTTTTAGTGAAGCAACTTTATCTTATTGAAATGTCGCTGATTACCAACAGGCTTGATCCTATTTGGTTGCTGATGGCAACTATGGTTTTGTTCTAGCAGATGATCGATACTTATTGTCATAAATCTTATGCTACATAGCACACAATATACCTACTTCTGCAAGCTATTGTGAATGTCTCAAACATGTCTAGAACATACGCGTTAAGATGCTAGCTGTCTACGACAATATGTAATCATATTTTATTTTCATATCGTTGTAAGGCTAAAAGTTTACACAAAAAATGCAACAGCTTTCGCTTAAGTTTTTATGAATAAAGTCTTGACATTACGATTACGAATACCTATTTGGGTTTTGTTTGATATACGTTGAGCACTATTTAGTATTGACTGTAGTTTGTTGTGGGTAAATCCTTTTGCAAAGAAGCAATATACTCCAGTTTCGTTTTGTTATAAGCCGCCACGATCAGTAGTCGATTGTCGACTACCCTTTCACGAAACACATTTAATATTATGTTATAATCCAGACAATCCAACGCAGAGAATGATCCATCCAAAACATTTCAAAAAGCAGGTTAGTTAGTTCACGCAATTGAATGTTCTGAGACAATTCACTTTGAACTTGACAGCACGATGAAAGCTGACACTTTCTAGGATTAAGCATCTGAATTCAGCTAACGCATAGTAGTCACTGTGTTTTTTGGAATCTTCTGTATCTTCCTTGAACATACACTTGGTCATCTGATTCCACGCTGTTTGTTGCTGAATACGGCTATTCACACAATCGACGGCGCAACTATAAGCCACCAAGGACAAAAATTATTTTGGAGTTCATAGTTTATTTTTAGTTCTTCGACTTAATTGAGCGAACGCCGTAAATGTGTACGTCACCTCGTACAGTTTGGATTTCAAAGAAATTCTACTAATCAAAATGGACGTTTCGCGGTGATGTTTACGAGGGGGAAAGCATGTAATCAAACGATTAGGAAAGTGCGGTCTAGAGGTTAAGAGCTCATGTTTGAAAAAAGAATGTTACACTTAATTGTTCTGTGCACAATCTCAGCAACCAGTAGCGTTTGATATCACTCATTTGTGGAACTTGGTTGTTTTCTACAGTGATATCTCAAAGAAATCAGTATTCTGTGATATGTCTCACTTACTGATGAAACAGATCAGTGCCTGTGATGAACAACGCTTGGGTAGACATTCAAGAACTGATGTGTATGGTGATCGAAATTGTATGTTCCAATCTGGCAGCATGCACTGTTCGGCCCATCCTGGAAACAGGTCAAATTGTCAACCCGATTAACTTGACCAACGTGTTAGCGTACAGTCCGAATCGGCGGTTTCTTGATTTTTTCATAACTTGGATAATCGATACCTCATATTCGGTAATGTTACAAAATTTTTCACCCAGTTGGTTTGTTTATTTTGGAACTAAAAACAATTAGTTTCCCCACGTGAAACTCAATGATGACAATTTTTTCTACCGTTTCCACCACACTGTTTGAAATCTCTATCACTGTCGTACGGAAGAGTTAAGCGAAATATCAACATCACGTCCTATTTGTTTTCTTTCATTTTTTTGTAAACTGCAACAAAATACTTTATATTTTTAAATATTTCCTGTGTCATAAATGTAACTGAGGATTAAAAACATAAGGCAGAGGAACGCTGAAATCATTTTTTGTCAGCATATGGTTTCACAGAGATGGTTCATGTGTGTCCTGAAATGAAAAGTAATTTATATGAACTGTTTCTTCGCAGTTGTACAACATAGTAGCAGTAAAATACGCAAATATAAAAACATGCTCACCTGTGCTCAGCAAATAAACCTTGTTTCAGAAAATAGCAATAGTTTGGCAATTTAATACAGCATACAGAGAGGACGCTTTATAAAATGATGGGCATTTGTTCATCAGTTCGTACATATGGAATATACAACGCAGATAGCTAATTCTCTAAACCCGAATTAATGAGCTAATTTGAATCATAGATGCGAACTCTAATATTGCTGGCTAACTTAGCAACATTTCCAGTCAGAAATACAATCATAAAAATGCATGTTAGTTATTACAGAAGCATAGAAACTCACGATATTCCCGGATCAGGAACACAAAAGCATGAAGTTGACCAATGATAGTACGCTGAAAATTGCATTCGGAATCAGGCGATAGAACAGTTAGGACTTCAAAATCTTATTTTCACAAGTTTGAGTTCGTCACACCAAGTTGGAAATTTACGTCATCTACTTCAGGGGGGAAATATTCGTCGTTTACTTACATACATCTTTGGGGAGATCGAATAACCTCACGAACACTCAGAAACGAATGTGACTGGGCGTTTCTACATAATGATTCACTCCTGCCTACTGTGATGCCGCTGGAACACCAGTCGACACGATGGTCTTAAAAGGCGTGGCTGGAGTTTAAATTCCCACCGAGCAAAGAAATACGCACCCAGAAAACTATATCAAGAACAAAACGTGAGCATAGGGTTAGATTTTCAAAGGTGTTATTTAAACTGCCCGTCGGAGCGAGAATATTGTAGTCAATCACGAATGGTCAATTTGCAAGTGGTTCTGTTTGTGTCATACAAAATCCTGAAAACAAACTGCGTACAACATACTTAGTCAACTAACTACTTAGATAACTGAAATATGAGCTAGTTATAGGGTGTCCAAAGAACTGTTTCTTTTGTCTGTGATACATTAAATCTTTGGACTAAATGGCTATCGATTGACATTAATTCGGATATTCGTAATCGTTTCTCTAAATATTTATATTGTCAGCCGTAATTGCAATACACAAATAGGTTTGCGGTAGCTTCGCACAATACGAGACATATATAGTGGGAAAGGTTTTGACAAAATACCTTACTGCATCAATTTTCAGGTTGAGCACCTAGTCTAGATTCATGAATGATCGTCAAGAACTTAACGGGAAATCACTTATTCACGTCTTGCACAACCTAACTGTTACGGGGCTTTAATTTAGCACAGTATTAAGATTTTTAGGAAGTGATAAATATTAGCATGAAAACACGCCTCGTGGCATACTTTGGTAGACCAACCGACTTCCGTAGTAGTGTTTATCAGGAAAGTTAAGAACAAGAAGCTCCTGCCTCCAATATTCCTAGCACAAAGTTGGATGAACTAGACTCAAAAAGAAGTCGGAAATTTAGTGCACATGCGATAACTTTACCCTGACTGTGTGTTAATGACAGTAATGATGAAAACTACAGTGAATTATAGACTAGTTGGTCAAAGCTCTCTTTGGGTACTATTTTGTTCATGCCTGGAGACATCCAATACAACTAGCCGAACTGAGCTTAGGATCTACCAACTTCATATCAGAGGCAAGATCTCTATTTACTGGAATGCTTATCATACGGGTATTGCGGAAACGGTTGACGTAAATAGTTAAGAACCAATAGTTTAATCATTGCAAGGACAAAATTTGACTTTGAAATTTTGGTTAGAGTGTAAGGACCCAACATAAGCCGACCTACTTAAAATCTTGACTGTTGCACTCATAACTGTTAGAGACTAAATCTAAGATGAACTGCGACTCTACAAGTAATGGGTCGATACCGAGTCAAAAATGTAAATCCTACAGCAATCAGGAATTTGTTGCTGCAGACGAGCCAACACAATTCCGGGAACTCCGCAGATAATGTAGTTGTGACAACATTGCTGTCCACACCTATGAACCGTGACAGGAATGTCCTAAGTTTGACGAAGGTCACCTATCGAGTAGGTGCTACTCCCCAAATCAGGATTTATAAACAACTTTAGGGAATGTGGCCAAACGTTTTTTTCCAAAAATTCAGTCATCGCTAGCTTGTGTTCAATGATGTAGTTAGTAACACGCGATTCCTAAGAAAGCTTGAGCGGATTTCACCGCTTGGTTGAGGCACGAGTATGCACTACTAGTTTGTTGTAACAAATAGGAAACAACATATATTGCGATTCTCCCAGAATGGCCGGTTTAAATTTTAATCAGAATGCGATTGTTGTGGTCAAGTGGTGAGGTTATTCAGTTTGTTTACATGTTGCAAAGTGAACGTAGACAAAAAACAACCAAGAAACATGTTCTACACAGAGTTTTATTTCCGGAGGTAAGTTACAAAATTATGCAAATGACTACTATAGCACCATAAAAATTTTGAAGAAAAGATTATTTCAACATTTCACGTAATCTCTTTACAATTGTTCTGTGCATATTCTTTTTGAAACCAAGATGGCAGCGACCAGTTTAAAATCATACTGAGATATTGGACGAATTCCGATTAACCACCAAAAAGCCTCCGGCAACATAATTAAAACGTCCTCGCAAGCTACAGTTATGAATGTCGGAAACGTTCAGTTCACCGAAGTGAAAGTAGTGCCCCTGTTATTTTCCATTGACAGTTATAGAGAGACTGTGAACTATGCGATAGAACATTTACCCACAGGTTCGTTAACACTTTAAACGAACGTTGTATGATTCCCTTTAAAAAGATTTTATAGTGCCAAACCATCACTTTACTTGTAATGAATAGACATCCCATGAGAAGATTTTGTTTTATTGCGACAAAACAGTAATGTTCAAAATTGAAAGTGAATATGGAAAAGTGTGACAGTAGTTTTATGTATACTCGATCATCCACCTTTTACATCATCGACCAATTTCTGGTGACTCTTGTTTTATCAGCGAAGGTTTAATAAAGGCTTGAATATAATTTTGTTCCATTTTGGAACATTACTTTCGAAGATTTTCTTGTCAATGTCGTTAAAACAATGTTGCACTGTGTGTTTTAAGCCTTGCTGATCTTCTGGGGCAAGCATATAAAACGTCGAAAATTTATTTCAAGGCTAACAATGAATAATCTGTACGGTTTCCACATTTTCTCAGTACAACAAATCAGTGCATCATACAACTGTATCAAATCAGCTTCCGCCTTGTAACTCACGTCGAGGATTGGTTCCATGGCAGGCGCTCAGCTCAACGGTTCTGGGAGTACACTTGTAAAAATGAGGACAACAAACGTTACATTAACAATACTCAACCAACGAGGTTGATTTCGGAGTGGAATGTTAAACTCAGGAGAGTATTCAGAGAAAACGAAGTCAATGGCAGATTAAACAGATTAACTGGTATTTTAGTGTATCAAAAAAATAGAGGTTCTAGTGGTCCTGACTAACTTTTCTTAGGGAAAGTAAAACACTTGCAAGTGCACAATCTCAGCGACTGCTTGATCTTTGGACGTTATAATCTCGGTCTGTATAGGTGATTCACTTTCGGACGAGTTGTTTCATGACGATTGAGGAAGCTGTACTAATTGAGCGGTTGATTAAATCTAACAGATATTCTGGAGAAATAAACCAGGCATGTTATACAAGAAAGATTTTTTCAACGTAGACATCTCCAACCAAAGGAATAAAAGGCATTTTTATGCATATATACACAGTACACTGTACATTGTGTAATATACCACGGATATATTGTCCGAAAAAACGTGATTAGCAAAAACACTACCTAATCAGTGATAAACTTGCAATAAAGTTGTGAATAATAACAAAAATATTTCAACTGTCGCTGTGTCCAAACTGCTCACCGTGTAAGCTGCTCGCCACCCGTGCCAAGGTACGCAAGCACTGGATGTTTCCGTTGGTTGACACGGCGTAAAGCTGGAAGACGTCGGACAACCATACGCGTATCCAAAGGGTAACATGTGCAATGAAGATCGTAAGCGCAATGCGTTGGACTAATTGAAGCGAAATTGTCTAGTACACTGTTATAGATTTGTGTACACGTTTAGCATTTGTGGAAGAGTTCGAAGCGTGAGAATTTAAACAGTCTGGTACCCAGTTTTCAATCAATCATCACACCATTAGCGACCGATTTCACATAAGAGCACATAAAATAGACTGACGATGCTGCACCACTGGTGCATTTTTGTTGTGCGCTCTAACGGACAAACTAATTTATAGTGAACCCAGAAAGAGTTTGATAAAAAAAGTGGTGTAGATGAACGCAGGTTAATTCATTAACATGTTGCATTTTCAGTTGGTAAGGTCAACGACAACCCAGTACAGTACACGTTTTTGATGATTAAATTACTTGACGTAACAACTGTCATTTTTACATGAGTTTACCATGCAGTGAATACCAGAAACCTGAAAATAGCTGCATATTTAGATTAGTGTTCAAAAACAGGCTGATAATTTGTAAACATCTTTTGACTAACCGGTATTTTGGTTAGTTGTCAACATTTCGCTTCTGATAGAGAAGCATCGTCTGACCAGAAGAAAACATCATGAATCATCACTTGAAAACCACCAACAAATGATCGCAGCTGTTGCATCGCCATAGACTTTCCAGTCGACCCCCTTCGTAAAGAAGCAAAAGACTCGAGTTTCAGTCTCATTAGAGCTCGTCAATATTGCATATTCTTGTCACTGCCGGGACCAGGACCTCGGCCACGCTTTCATCAGACAACCGTGTTTACCACCGCGCCATTGAACTCACATTAGGCACGACCGAATTATTGTATATGAACGCTCAACCACTTTCGTTTGAGTAACAATCAAGTTGTCCGACCTTCTCGATAGGAGGCACAGTTACTGTCTGTTAACTCCAGTCGATAACACCGTGATTAGTACTTCCTAGACAGGTCAAAATCTGCGATCTCATTAAATCTGCTAGGCGATATTATGAATCATCAATGTTGGGGTAAGACGCTACCGATAACCCGACTACTGACCGCTCACAAGTTGTTCTGATATTAGGGATAATCGTTCGGTCTCAAACATATACCAGGCATAAAACAGCAAAGATCCAATCGCGAAACATCTGCAGCTTAGCTGAACTCGAACTGATATCAATTAAAGCATGCACATATTTGACAAGTATTTTACCGGTCGAGCTACAAAGATACTTTGGAAGCTCTGAAATTTCACCTCTAGTTTTAGTTACCCACCCAACCTTCCGTGTCATATGAGATTCAGTGAATGACCAGTAAACTGACTGCTTAGGCAACACCTTCAGTAATTTATGGCCGGAATTTGCAAATTTCACTGAAGAGCACTGAAAATGTACTTTCAAAAAATTGTTCTGTAGATTCGGTAATTTTGATGAGACCCAAGTTTTAGAATCTGGCTGGATTCAAACAAGTGACGAAAACACGGTATCCAGGCGCAGCAAGTGCAGCATTAAGTCAGCTGCGAAACTACTCATCTAAAAAATGTAGAACTCTCATTAACTCACAAATATCCAGCAATAGGCAATAAATTGACGATTTGTATAACAATTTTGCTTTTACCGTTTTATCCTTGGGCGTTCCTGATGAATTGCTAAGCTGTAGGCATGTTTCAGATGAGCCCTTTCAGTCATAAAATTCGTGCATTTTCAAGTTTAACCAGTATTAACCTATAGAATTTAAAACCAGTCATTTCAGCTCACAGCTTCTAAATCTTGACAGACGTTTCTAGTCGACGTCCACCATGACATTCGCCAGATTTCTATTTTGTTATGACTGATTCTATCAACCGAACACACTTCAGTGGGTCATATGAAGGTTATCGAAAAACTAGGTGACAAATGAAATAAAATTATTTGCACACTGTGTCACAGGTTCGTTCTTAAAAAATTGAATACATGCACATATGAGGATCCCAGGGTGTGTTTTAATCGAGACCTTCCTAAAATCTAAGGTTTGCAGTTTGGCAGTTTTTCAAATGGAACTGGTGATTTGCACTTTTCCAATCATACCCTGACTATTTCATATTAGGGATGCTTGACTTACTGTCCTGTCAAAATTAAAAGATATTTTATGAGACGATTACTACGAATCAACGGAGCAACAACGTGAAAACATTCAGGTTGCCTCACAATACCAATTTTACTTTATGTTGACTCAGATCTTTTAAAGATCGCTGAGCTCAGCTTGACCACACGAATTTTAACATAGCAGAAATGTTACTGCTTCCTTATTAAAGGTGGGGGTTTGCAAAAACATGAAGGGGAGAATGGACAATATATCGCGAAGTTTAACAAAACTATTAAATAAGAGGTCGGTAAGTTACTTCACGCAGAAATGCAACCGTTTTTAGAAGTATCACAAGCTAAGCACCGACTTTTTATGACAAGTTTAAATCGCTTACTAGCCATCGAGCAAGTGACGTTTGCGTGTGTGGCAACTGTTAATGGATATAAATGTACTCTGCTTGCCTGGGCCGTATTAGCTGAACAGTCCATATTTATCACTTTTTCTGGCGTTCAGTATTGTGTTTAAATATTCCGCCATAGCTCTTTGTGAGTAATGCCCAGATTATTAGATCATCCGAGAAAATGATGGTAAATATCTCGCCGACATCAAACGACAATACTGCAATAAAGAATTCAGATTTAGACTTTCTTCGTTTCATTTAAGCTCCTGAGTAGGTTACTTTTTTGGGTAAGAAGTGAAAGATTTGCAATGCTCCTACTTGAAAGGTAGGACACGAAAATGCATTTACATCATTCTTAAGGTCATGGACGTTCTAAACATCACTCACGCCACACAGGCAAGCGGGTCAGCTTGATTTCCAGTCTGATTAGAGTGCGCACCAAAGAAAATCCTTAACACGGGCTTAGTTTAAAATTTGAGCTTGTTTTTCAACGTGTTGAGTAAAGAAATCTCTACATAATGATAAAAGGTGTCATCGAATGTATTGGCCGGTTTTAACAGAAATAGTTTTCACCTTCCCAATTGTCTGATTGGGTGTCAATTCTTGTGTAACATAGTTTATACAAAAAGATGTTCTTGAGCATACGAATCCTATGAAAATGTTCAGGCTCAACTCCATTCTTTTATTTTTTGCCAAATACTCTAACTACCATTACTATGCTTCAGATTGTAATTTTTCTGCTGGCCCAGAGGAAATGACAAGACTAGCTGCATGTGTTCGTGATGCAAATATCCGAAGTTCGTGCCTAAGACGAGTGACCGGTTGAAAAAAAGCGAACAACCATTAATTTGTTCGCAACTCAAGACAAGGAAGCTATTCATAAAACGTTTTTAGTAACATCACTATAATCGTCCATTTCTGTTGAAATCATTCGGTCGGAAGTGCTATGTATTTGCACTTGCAACATTGACCTATATGACAATCCTCTCTTTCGTCGATTATTGTGTACCTGCCATTGTAAGAAATATATGGCAATGTGTTGGTTGTAATTTCGTTTTGATGTTCGTGTCAGCGAAAGTTTATTTCATACACCAAACTTAATTATGTGCTATTTCTCTGGTGTCATGATTCGCATGAATCCAAAGGGATTGTGTAATAGCTATAGCAGTGGTCGTAGTCCAAATACTGAAGAGGCCAGACTGACAAGTCATCAAAGAGACAGCCACAAGATCATGAGTATCTGTTTGTAATTCCTGAACTAAGGACGGTATGAGAAGGAAATTATAATCAAGTCTGTCTTTCAGATTTCACCAGCATTTCACCTAGAACTTAACGTTTTCAATCCGATCGTTTTTAACTATTTTTATTCGCACGTGTGTAACTTAGACTACACTCATGTGTTGTCTGTGTGGAATAAAATTTTACTGCGTTGACTTACTGCTCTGCTGAGCACAAATCAGTTTATTCACTTATATCAAACTGGACAGGTGGCAACAATGGTTATTGTTTTGGAAAATCTTCCGAAGTATTTTACTTCCACTAACGCCACTTAGCGGACGAAAAACACCAACGCGTTCTCTGTTGATTGTATCGAGTCTTTTTAAACGGAACGTCGAATGTACATAAACTAACTCATATCACTAATCCATACCACCTTAAGATGGTTAAACTACCAACAGCAGCTACCATGTTATCGGTGAAATCTCTAAAAGTGACCACGAATTACTAAAATCTTGGAACGGATGGTATAGCAAAACGTGGCTGAAGTAAGCCTTCATCACATTTGGGGTTTAGCTTTAAAAGGCATAACCACTTTGTCATGTTGCGCATATGAACGTGGGAACCTACACAGTTCTTGTAGACGGTATATTTCCGAGAAAGCGGGCTGCGATCCCAACGTAGGTAGCTACCAATCAAACGTGGGAATCCAGTTGCATAAACAGGTTTGAAGTAGCTCCTACAAGGGGCCTTTCACAAAAGAATAATTGCGTTATAATACTTACATACTATTATTTATAATGTTGTGGGATTCCCACGAAACATTTCTGATCGCAGCATGCAAAATACCTTATGTAACAAACTCAATTTGTGCCCATCTGGCAAATGACCCATGTAATTTCGTGCCTGTTTTATACGACAGTTCCAATATGGCCATAAGCCATAAGGTGTTGTTCTAATAAACGGAACATAACCTATGTTAATTTAACACAGATCTAGTGCAGTGATTACTCAATAGAGGCCGATAAAAAGTATTATTCTTTACAGTCGGCACTGTATAGTTCTTAAATACCAAACCATTCTACAGTTCTTTGATTTTTAACCGTAAATACTCCATAAAGTTATTCTAAATGTTACGTTTGCAGTGATCCTCCGTATACAGCAACTAAAATAAATGAGGTCAACAAGAAGGTTTTGTGACAGACGGTTAAAGCCGGCTTCACGATGCCTCGCGTTTGACATAATTTATGAGGATGTAGTTCGGTGATGATTTGTGTACGGGGATGCTAGATTGTGTAGTGTAACCGTGGCATCAACGTCACCGTAAGTCTGAAATATTTACGTTTCAGTTAATATTTGGTCAATTGAAATGGACGGACTGATGTCTTTGTTAAACGAACTGCATATGATACGAGCTTAAACGTTAACTGGGAGAATACTCATCAGCAATAATGTCCGAATAGACTGAGTTGATATTTTCGGCGGCCACGACTCTAGCTTGCTGATACAGTTGATTACGGGAGTCCGAGTTGTACATCGGTAGGGATTGCTTACTCCATCCTCATCGTCACAAGACCCGAATCCCATAAAAGTTCTTTGAGATCACTTTTACGGGTTGAATTTCTTTTGATTTAGGAAATTATGGCGGCTTCTTGACTGAGAATAACGCTCCTCAAAAAACTTTCGAGAGCTACCACCGACATCAGAAGATTAGATGGTTCAACAAAGGGCAGCAAAGTTGCACAATCTTTTTTCACTATAGGGAGACAGATGTTATTGCCAAACAAGACTGCACTAAATGCATAGGTTAGATTCTATTTTAAAACGTCTAAATATTCCTTACAGTGAATTCATTCGAGTAAAGCCGTACTTGCTGTAACCACTGACAGTAACACACGGCTGTTTGTCTTCTATTTTATAAACCATTTGTTTTTATCAAGTTTAATCCAAATGTCTTCTGCAATAAGCTCATACAAAGCTAGTTAAAAGTAGTAAGCCGAGATTTGTTTGGAAAGCCGCTGAAAAAATGGATTGTGTAGTGATGAAGGGAGAATGAATGGTAATTAAATGAGCAAGGCGCCCAAGCAAACGAGCAACTGTTAACGGTGGACATTCAGAGCTCGCAGATCGAGGAGTATCTTCTCAAAACGGCAAGGACTCACTGTACTCTTTATCCTCCACTGATTGCTCAACGTGCTGGTGCCAGCCACTTTGTTTGGGCTACTCTTTAGTGAAACAGCAATTCATTGACGAAACACTGATATCTCAGTATCTTTCGGCGGCTCAAGAAATGAGCAGTAACAGTAGCCCTCTGCTGAGGAAAGGATTGTCCTGATCACTGTGCCAAGGTAAGTGAGGTAATCAAATGTGGATGTTTTGAATGCACGGATGCGCCATTATTAGGTTAAGATTATGACCTTCTTAAACTTTTCAAAAGTTCACTGAATCTGAGGAACATTTGAAACTGTGATGAACTGGGCACTTTTGGTTTCGTTAAAAGATGAGCGACGTCAAGTTTAGTAAAGCGTAAACGAGCGTTTGAATGAAAATTAGTTTGCTTATTTAATTGGTGATTTAACTGGTGAGAACCTACCAAGAAGAACACAGTCTACAGGGTAACACTTGTTGAGAACATGCGGTGCATGCGATTTAATCACACGAATTGTTCTTCCCACTGTTTTCCCCACTTATATTGAAAGTGCACACCATGAAGCATTCAAATGCGTATCCCTCGTATTACATAAGAGCTTCAGATTACACTTCCTCAAAACCCAACCTACCTCAGTCATTTGTATTTGGATTAAGTGAACACCATCTACAACTGATCTCAGCTGCGACATTCTCATAGAATTATGATCCAGTCTCTTAGGATTAAAAGCACTGTAGTGAACATCTGCATACGTTAGGGCTTGTCAGTGGTGCTTATCATTTTTACTTAACCCCTGATTTGAAATTTTATGAATCTAACAACCCTGCGGTAAGTATTAGCAGACATAGAATAAACCACGCTTCAACATAAATTATACGTTGTCAGTAATTTATTTGATGTATTTATAGGTGCGAGGAATGGTGATGGTTGCAATTTAAAAACTGATACAAGTGAACAACGAATGAGACACTTCGGTCAGTGTTACGGTCATGATACAAGTGAACAACGAATGAGACACTTCGGTCAGTG
>LUCH01000429.1:124616-169934 GCA_013368495.1 Paragonimus heterotremus
ACAAGTGAACAACGAATGAGACACTTCGGTCAGTGTTACGGTCATGATACAAGTGAACAACGAATGAGACACTTCGGTCAGTGTTACGGTCATGAAACCATTTCTCACTCCTGTTCAGTAGTATTCTACTGTTAATTTAACAGGGTGAATATTTCATGAAAACATTTGCACTTAAATCGCTATCTAAGCTAGACCATTTCACAAGGAACACTAAACTCCAGCATTTGTTATAAAAGATTCATCAATGGTGAGTGTTCTTATAAGAATGGAACTGGACCTCCAGTCGTCTCACTTTTCATTACACTTGTGACTGACACCACTCCCATATAAAACCATAGTTTTCGGCCAACATATTAAAAGAGTTGGTAGCAAATTCCTTTGAAATGGAACTGTACAACATCCTCTCCAGGAAATATTTCTGTTGACCAGTTTTGTGACGGTATATTTTTTCGGCAGTTTCACTGCTGTGATCGTTCTCATAATCCGTCTTTAACCATTAAATACGTCCTAGATTTTAGCGAACATCAGGGCTAAATACTACTTGAGCTATACGCGGTGATGTGTCTAGTAAATTCCTTACGTAACGAGCAACACAGCTAACACGTAACAGGGCAACATTCCATTTTTCAGTAGCCCAAACATTCTGTCTGATTATTATAGGATTGGCGTAAGTATCCACTTTAAAGTATACTTCCCCCGTTACCTTCAATTACGGGTAAATTTACGCAACCAAAACTTATCACTCTGTGAGTCTAGTGCGAAGGGTACACGTCCCAAATTACATTAGGTGGTTTGTCTCAACTTTCCGGAGTTACGCAGTACAACCTGATTTCCTCTATAGTCAAGACCGTTTATCTTGACCCCATTTGTAAAATTTTGGCAGGTGTTACTTTATTGTGCCTACAGACGACACTATTAAATTTGTTGATCCCTTTTGCATATTCTCGCCGTTTAGTAGTGTAATAAGCCTGTGCATATACAACAGCCCTAACTCCTTGCAAAATCTGCCAACCGTTTTGTATACTCAAATTGATGTTAGTCAATGGTCTTTGACTAGATAACTGAGACAGATGAGTCACTTGCTTTCGTGTGAACGATGAGGTCTATATTCTCTTCAAGATTTAACTACATAACTTGATATGAGCTTTGGGATACCTAAAACTACCTGAATAGATCAACTGATAACATTCCTCAAAATTCATGTAAATTGTTCACTAATTTAGCTAATATGCCGTAGAATTTAACGCCAACTGTTACTGTCAAAATCAGCAGGTGAGTTGCCTTTCAACTAACCTATGGCTTGCTACAAAGACATAAAGTGTCACTGGTAAACAAACCACTGTACACTGTCTACGTTTTGCAGGAAAGCATGACTTAGACAATCACTCACGGTGTGTCAGCCAAGACAGCATCTGATCAGGTTCTCTGTAAACGTTTACTTTTTATATCAGCAATAGAGAAATTTAAGAAGATTATGGAACGCCATGATTACAAGCTCTGCGAGTGATATTCTGCTAGTATAGCTTTTGTTCCAGTAGAAAGTTGTTTAGTTGTTAGGAAAGATCGGCTGACGGTTAGAGTTTTGAGATAAGAGTTTCAGGACATACTACTTCGTCATCCACCTCCTTTTTTATTCACGACCTGAGATAGTCATAGTATTATCATACACTTTACATGTAGCCTTATAGTTCATTGACGTCAAGACGTTGACGCTCATGTTGAAGCAAAGGTATGTAAGTACAAATAAATATTAACTATCATGTTTCCGTCATACTGAATAAAGGCTTAAACCTACTAATGGGGCACGCACTTACGTAACTGTCAATTCACTGACTTACGTTTGGTCAGTTACGGTCGAACTTGAAAATACAATCAATCCATTGATGAGGCTGATAAAATTGATTTTTCTAGTAAAGATGGGTTATTACCAAACATTTTGTTTGACTCTTTATTTTATTTATGAAGTGTGCTCATACATTTTAATTTGCTGAGTCCTCTCAACCGTTTTACTATAATTATAAACACTTCTGAAAACATTTTCACGGATTTTCCTGCGTTGAACGAAATAGTTGAATTAAGTGCTAGCTGTCAGTATGCCTTTAATCAGGATAGAATCCTTTGCATTCGAGATCACTATATTTTTTACGGCATGGATACAAGGATACAAGGACTTCAATGATGATCGTAGTGCTTCCTGATGACTGGTCGCAAACTGACCAGCTAGTCCAGGTTTTGGTATCTCAGACAGTTTTCAGAACGAGGTATAATCCAACAGCTAGTCTGTCAGTAGTGCAAACTCGTATTGACTAGACCATCTTTCCTACTGAACTCAATTGAAGTTATGTGTGCGCATAAACTTTTCACACTGTCTCAAGCCGAAGTGAATAGTCGTGGTGGATTGTCAGGACGGAGGGGCGAGTATTAAAACACTCGGCAGAATGCCTCAACGCGGGACGGAGGCACGTCCACAAACCCTCAACGATCGAATGGCGGACAACAGGGGCAATCGGATGAGTCATCGCTCGATCGGATCGGACCAACGGGCGAGACATGGCACGCAAAATAGGATGGACGACCAAATCGGAGACTAGATTATTCCAACACTCGGGAGAATATTTCCACACGGTCGTGGAGGACAGTCAAAGCTCACAGTGGATAGATGGGGGACAACGTGAGCGACCGGAGGAGCTATCGCTCAACGGAATCGGACCAACGGACGAAGATTGACAGGCGGAAAACCCCCGGATAGAAGACGCGGATCACCCACATAAACCATGCAGAAGTGCACATGACGCGTGAGCGGATACCTCGGGGTGTTGTGGACTAGAATTCTGACTCACAAACGCAAACGCGAGCGTAACATGTGAACTAGCGTGTTTGACAATAAAGACTGCTTTATTGGGCGACTTTTCGCTACACAGTGTCCAGGAGACCAAAAGCGCATCCATCAAAAACATGTGTAATCTATCCCAGTCATCTAATGCAGGCACCTCGGTGTAGGGTTGTGTAAATATTTTTCCAGAATGTTGAGTTATGACGTGTGTTATTAGTCACACTCCCAAACGACCTGCAAAACAAAAATGAGGAACGTGACCAACCGACGTCAGAAATGACAGGGCTACGTCAAGTGACCAAACATGGCTGTTCGCCAAGTTATGCTTGCAAAACAGTTGATCGTAGTCGACTGTCACTCTTTACGGTATCAGTCCTGATATATTATAAGTATATGCATACCACTTGGAGGTGCGCTGGAAGTTGAGGATTTCATTCTATGTTGGGTACGTGTGCATTAAAACTCTCAGTTAGGGCAGGAATGAACGTAACTGTTGACGAGTAGAAGCTTTTTCCAAAATACAAGGGAAATAGCTTGATGCGAATAGTTTTTTGTACTGGTTAGTGGTTGGTATGTTCATTTACCATCGAACCTTTCCACTCAACGTTTCGTTTTGGTCACCCCTGAATTTTTGATTGGCATGGCAGCAATAATCTCACACTATCGTGCTCTCGAGAAAAAAATTGAACTTTCGTGGCCATTGAGTTGGATTAAATAAAATCAAGCCTGCTGACTTAAAACTCAAACCACACAAGAACGTTTCAATGCCCGTTATTTTCTTTATTGTTTCGACTATTGTCTTCTTAATTTTCATGGACTTATTTGCTAAATGGCCTGCTCAGGGTTGAAGCAAATAGACCTTACACTTCAAGCTTTGTTTAGAACAAGAGAGGCGGCCACAGTGGGAAGAGCTTGTTGAGAACCGTGTGAGTGAAGCACATATCGTATATGTAACCAGTTTGTCACCATTGCCTACGGAACCAGATCTCGCCGCTATCACAGACCATAGCCACTTGGAGAGTTCTGATCATTCAGTTTCACTAAGATAGAAACGTAGAGGTTCGGTCCGTGGGAGTGAATCAGGTTGTGTTGTATTTAGCAGAATTACTGATGAACCAACCAACGTACACCTTACACAAAATTTTCACGAACCCATTAGATCACGTTTGCTAATTGTGACAAACGATTCTAAGACCTGTCTTTTCGGATAACCGTCCTGTGCAAAATTTTCAGTCTGAAATTGCGTGACTTCAAGCATGCAGTTTAAAAGTGAGGTCAGTGTCCATTTAAAATCAGCGTGAAGTCATATTGCGAATTTCGTGTAGATCCACAGTTCGAGTGGTTGACTGTGAATGCATCTAATTTCTTTTCCAGTGAATAAATAGTTTAACCAGCTGTACAAAATCACGCATATTGAGTCTCAATCCTTGAGTCACAGTTACTAGTTTATAAGTGACACAGACGCTTTCTATGGATGACTTTTACTAAGGCATTTACACTCTAAGCTGCAATCAATAATCTTAATGTGATGTTGGGGATTATCAATGTGAATGAAAGAACAACACCTGAGCACGGTTTTGATTTTCTTAATAACCTTTCGGCCAGTGTATGTTGGTTAGCAAGACCAGATCGAGCTTTACTGCCATTACGGACCGGTTGTGCACTGTTTCACCTGAAAGATAACAAGCAACTAGGCCATCGAGTGAGTCTTTCTTATCTCACTCATGTTTCAGAAAATCACCATTGCACTGTTGAGCTTCGAAGGATCAAAATTCACTTTAAGGCCTCGTTTTGAAATGGCTCTGTTGTAAAACATTTTGTATACATTGATAACCTATTGATAATATTCGATATTAATACACTGTACAGAAAAAACGAGTGCGTAAATAAACGGGGATATAGTTGCAAGGTGTTCTGTTTAGCAAACTGCAAACCAGAAGCACGAGTGGAGCCATGTAACTGATGACATATTTAAAGAGAACATGTTGCCAGGGAAGTAGACGTCTTCTCAGTGTTCTTACTCCTCACTCAAGGATGACTTTCAGTCTTATATAAGATTTATGGAGCTCACAGCAAAACAGCACAGACCTGAAACAAGATATATAGTTTACTAGAAGCACTTAATTCACATGGACATCGTGCATTTCCAAACACTAGGTTTAAGTATAGAAACGTAACACTAAAATAGCTACGTATTGTAGTAGTCAACGCCGAAAGTACGTATGCTGGCTGGAATAATGAATCACTGAATTGGATCAACGCCAAAGCAGATGGTTGCAGTAATGTTCATTGGACTTTCGATATGACAAAGCAGGTGATCGCAGTAAACTTAAAAAAATGTCTTCATTGATCACGTGATATTCGTCGCCGTGTACCTCATTGCTTTTATCTTGTAGGACGTCTTTTATATTGTAGGACCGAACAGCTGTTTGAATGCACTGGCTAGTGCCGTTTAACGAAGTTAATGAACAAATTGTTTCTGGCCTATCAGGTTAATATTAGTCACCTATTGGACACAGGGATATCATTCAAGCTGACGTATTGGTTGACTCAGCATAGCACAACGAACTTCCAATAAATGTATGGTAGTCCACATCGAAATAATCAGAATAGCCTTACAACCTCCTACCTTTAACGCTCGGGATAATGTACTCGAATAGGGAAACTACTGTGGCTGTAAGCCGTTCTTTAAGTAGGAGTACAAATCAAACGCAGGTTATGGTGTAGAAGAATAGTGTCTATCTAAATTCCTGTCTACTGTCGTCACCTCTGGTTATCATCAACATTCTTGTTTTGTAATCAACGTCCTAACAAAATAAATAGACGAAGTGGATATCAAAAGGAGGAGGACACGTTTGCGTGACTGAACTTGATACCCTCTAGTGTTCAGGACCTTTGGTGGATCGATGAGTCAGGCCGACTAGCTTTCTAAGTCTACTGAACAAGTAGAAACTTGTATGTAACTACATAAACAGGTTATATCTGTTAAAAGTTTATTTATTGAGATCAAATAGATTTTAAGAACTAACAGCCTTTTTGAAAGTTCTTCCTTGCCACTAACGAATCAAAATTACTTGAAGTGTTTTGACAAATTCCAGTGCAGTTTCGGTACAAACTAGCTTATTTTTTAGTCAACCCTACTCAGCTACTCTACAGGAAACTAATATACATTTAACGAACAGTTTGCTCAATATTATGGAAAAGACAATAGCCATCGCCCAACTTGTGTATTTCTGAAATAGTGAAGTTAGCTATACACGAAATAATTGGAAGATAAACAAAACGGTTGGCATCTAGTACAGCGATCCCATTGACTCTTCCCAAGTGGTCATAGAGCTGTAATGGAATTGGAACCCACAGTATAAACAGCGTTACTGATGATTCCCAAAGTTTTCGTACAGTCGTTAAGAAGAAATAACAACATAACTGAATTTATGTAGAAGTTACCAATATACCTTAAAACACTGCGATCAGATGGACAACATTCACTGGAAACAAAGATGGTTTTATGATAAGAACATACCGTCTATCCAATGTACCTGAAAAGTGAAGGAAATTGTACCCGTTTACTTAGTGAGATATAAATTTAATAGCACAGTATGTTTACAACCAAGTCAGTCTTGCAATTCAAAGGATTTGTTGTGGATTAGGAATAATCTAGAAGTTCGGAAGCAAGTAGTGGGTATACTGAGGTAACAAGAGCATTAGGTCTGCAGGCAAAACCTTCTAATAAAAATTAAGGTTTTCTTTTTGTGTACACAGGTTGAACTCACACAGGACAATATCTTGGACAAGATGGTCTCGGTTGAGGGCAAAGCATGCAATGAATTGCATTGCCGACAAGTTCATTGATCGGCCTTTCCGAAGAGATGCACCCTGGTAAGGACAGTAAACACAATGCAACGAAGTTGAATCACTAGGCAAAAATTGTAAAACTTGGTCCTGAACATACGATAACCTTGCTGAATTCATACTGAAGGGGCCACACCTTGTTGGCGTTCTATAAATAACCAAAAATGATCTTTGCTCCCGCACCCCCGTTTATTAATATGTGAGCAAAATCACTGCAGTTGATTTGGCTTGTCGAACATCACTTTCCAGCAATAACTACCTTCTTTGGGAAATGCAAAAACTGGGCGTTGATGTGACTGAGTTGTTCTAACAGCTGTTAATTCGACTTGAAGACGGTTAGTAACCAGATCATGTAATATTATTACTTTAACTTCCCGTAGAAGATACTGCTGAGAAGAGTATTGAAACAGTTACAAGTTTCATACTAAACTCAGTTACCAATCGATCATTAACACCAGGTAAACCTTGTGGTAAACTCATGTCTACCTTGGGTGACACTTCAGCCCCGTGTGTGTCTGGAGTTTTACTGATGTCCGTAAAATCAAATGGACTGAAGTTAACGAACGACTCTTCGTGTGTGTCCTGCTGTTTTCCACAAAATTCATAATTATGAAAAACTGCATAACATAGAGTAAGTTTATTTAAAGTTCAACATTTTTATATTCAACTAGATGTGGACAGAGAAGTCTGAAAAATGTTGTTCACTTTAATCGATATAGAAATGAAAATAAAGCTTTTCATTCGGGCAACAGCGAAACTAGCCCATGGTTTCAAATAACAGCTTGTAATAGAATATCTCGTCCATAACGCTCGTGTAAAAATGTTGACTAAACGTTTGTAATTATTGTGTCTGTTATGGATACATTTTAGGGTCCTCACTTCCGTTACCTGTAAAAACCTAACCCTCGTTGATTAGTCTTTGATCTCTAATGCGATGAGTACGTGAATTTCACAAAAAGCGTACTAAGTTCATTGCCTAAAGCAGCCTAGGTCAAATCAAAATGAGGGCTTTACGGCGAGTACCAGTGAACGTTAAGTCACCATTGTCAGATGAATTGAAGATCCCTACAGCAAATAAAATATAGCTGAGGTGAATATGTGAATCACGACCGTCAAAATCAGTTGACTATCGTTGTTTATTGCACTGGTAATTGAACACTTAATAAAAATTGAGTGCTTTGCGGATTTACATTTATTTAGGCAATTGGTTCAGTAGCCAAAGGATTTTTAAAGAAGTAGATGTGATCACTATGGTATGTAACAGCTTAGGCTTAAGATACAACACTCTTGGATGAAATGACGCAATTCTCAAGGTCCTACTAATAAACCAGTTGAACTATGATGTCCAAGAAGATAATGCATTTAGCTAACTAATTAACGGGGTGTTGTTTAAGTCTACGATCTGTGATCAGAACAGCCATAATAACAAGAAAGCAAAATACACAAAAGAATATGTAATGTAATGCAGTGGTGCTTGACAGAATTATTGACGACAATGAAACAAAATAAGACAATTGGCTCCGGAAAACATTTACTGATGAGAGGTTGTAATGCTTTCATTTTTTCACCACTTGGTAGAATTCAGATTTAAAAATCCAGACCACAACAAGCGATGTAGCCGGGTAAAGGCTTTCTGAATGATGTTGCTGCCTTTGCCATCTGTACGTACGAACAGCATCACACTTCAATGAGCTTGTTTGTATAATACATATATTGGTTAAATTCTGCTTATTGGAATAAACGATGGCAACTTTTGGTAAACAAATGCCTGCTTTCTTTTTCAGTGGGACAGCAAACAACGATTATAATTGGCACAAGACTTGTATTTACTGGAGTTGTTTTACTAACTTTCTCGCAACACTTGAACGCAGTTATATGGGTCTATTGTTCGCATGACCCCCGTCACATCGACTACCTGTGGAATGTAAGGCAAGGGAAAACACAACTGTTACAGCATTGCTAAGGTTAACTCGTAGACGTTAACACTGAAGCAAAATAGCAAATACAGATTTTATACCTTGTGCAGTGAGGAGCGGTAAAAATACAACGATAATTTAACAGTAAAAACATGGGTACACGGTGAGCTGTAGAAGGTGTGGTTGTTTATGTGGTACAGTATTCGTAATGCTTTACAGCAAATAATCTTGATTTTTCCATCATGACATAAATACTACTCATGATTTTGTCATGAACTAAACTTGGTTTACGTCATACTGAAGTGGCCACTATTCATGGTTAATATGCATAGCAAATTATGTAGTACGTGCTGATGAAACCGACTTCTGTTTACACTGTTCCGTATTTGAAGCAGCAGTCCAATGCGTTATATCAGTTTTTTTAAATTCTCTCGTACATCCAACTTTAATGTACCAGTCAACACGGCAGTTGTTGTTTAACAAACGATTCGTTTGTAGAGGGTTTACTGAAAGGAAATTTGATTTTAGTCTATACAAAACACAATTTGCTGTTCAGTATCAGTAGACCACAGTGATAGCCCTCAGTAATTCTAGGGTGTTCTGTCTTTGCGTTATCAACGCATTATGAATCCGCCGTCTTGGAAGTCGAGTTAACCGAAATTATACTGCCTCAACGATCTCATAAAAACTCGCTGAAGAAAATATTTTCAGTACTGTTATTAGTCAAACTTTGAGAATAAATACCATAATTGTTGACGAAAAAGAGAGATTTTTAGTGGTGACCCACTAGTGTGAACGAAATATTGCGTGTAATCAACATGTCATTTTTCATTCGCAAATCGTCATAATAATGATTGAATTTGATCGAATTGAGAACTAATTCAACTATGTTTTACGAGACAGTTATGATCATTCAAAAGCTGTACTTGTTGAATATAAAAATAAGTAGAAACAATAGCATACTATAGTCCTGACCTCGTTCACAGCTCGTCCTCCATAGCCTGAATAAGGTCCACAAGGTAATGGAGAACAAGGCATTTGTCCTCTCTATTTCATAGATACTTCAAGTCAAAACTGTTCGCAACCGTTATCAATATATTTTTATGCGTATGTTGAGGTGTAGTAAAGAGATATATCGACACACTGATTGGTGAAGATGTGCACAAAGTACGCTATATTAGTGGATGCTGTATATTAACCTATAGAAAATGTTTTAACATTCTTATTCATTCTCATTGGTTAGTAAGTTACTCGAATTTCTGCATCCTTCTATCACCGCTACAAACTTTCATAAATTATTTTCAGCTTTGCTCTTCCAACTTCGCCGGGTACACTCTTTGAAACGTTATTACAGGTTTACTGTGTTTATACTCGATGCCATAATAGCTTCCAGGTAGACATATCTTATGGAAACCGTAAGATCAATTATTTATTGCAAGGTGTTATCCTAATTGATAGTGATAATCAACGAAAAGAAAAACATATTGCCGCTGGCAATTATAATCTGCTCAATTCAACTGTGGATGCTCGATTGTCTGAGGTGCGCCGATGTGAATACTGTTTGTCTGTCTGATTGTAGAACTCCGAATGATAGTTAGACCTGTCGATCGGACCATTGACATCAGTCATTATGAAGTCTGTGTAAGGTTTTAATCGTAACAAAACCAACAAAATGCACAATAAACTGTCGGTCTATAAGGTCTTCAACTTTCACCCACTTAATCTTCGGTTCTTGACAGCAGGTTTGTACTAGGCAGAAGTTCTACTTAAGAGCAACGCTATGGTTCGCATATTTCAGTTGTACAACGGCAGTGCTGATAACAGACTTCGTCCGACACAGCGATACCGTTCGATTACGTTTTGCAAATATATGACCACCCGACGCACACATCAACTTGCACATTGACCAGCGATTGAATGCGTAAATGCGTATTGGTCGAGAACAGCTGGTTTCTCTTTCAGGCTTACTGACAATGGAAGGATATAGTAAACTGACTGTGATGCTGCCGGATGAAGTATGCGTCTGAGAGTCTGACAAGGCAAGTTTCTTAATTCCGTTGCTGTGGCATCAATCATTAGTGGTAGATGAATAGATACGTTTTTTCGTACTTCATGGACCGAAACACATGGATTCTAGCAGATTGTGGGATGGGTTATAAGTCTATCGGGATAACTGATCGCCAAATCTAAGTATGCATACAGTCCTATGCACAAATTGTCCCTTCAGCTAACTGATATACTGAGTGCGCGCCTGTGAATCCCCAACTTGCATTCAGATTCTACCTGTCATATAAACAACCCACGTTGCACTTGAGTCAGCTAGCATTGATTCCGTCTATTTCACGCAATATGCACAGTGTTCCAACAGGTTGCAGCCTTGCATGCCTGTAGCAAGAATACAGATACGATTCACAGAAGACTGTTTATGTAAAACGCACTAAACGAACCATTTCTTTTTAGTGCATTAGAAATCGCTAAAGTATTTCCAAACTTCTGAAGGCGTTATGTATTTCGAGTTCCTTTCAAAGAACTTCAAACAGGTGTTGCTAACCCGATGCTGCTAAACACAGTCTGTTTACAACCCCCCCCGGAGAGTCTTGGATACCAAATGAAGTAATATAATAAAGTATGGTGGAATTTAGTTTCATAGTTTGCCCCCGATAAAATAATTTTAACTGGAAAAATTCAGCCCTCTCAGTTGCGGTTCGTGTGTTTTCTTGTCAGTCTGACGTTAAGTCCTCATACTTTTGTTTTACTGAACTGATTTACCCTTAATCGTTTGCGGTGCGTGTTATCCTTTTTGACCTGGCCTATTCGTGAGACTGTTCACCACTAAGGTCACCGGCTGTGTTCGGAAACCACCGGGTTTGTTCGTCAATAATATTGTCATAAACGATTGAGGTTTGCTTACTGTTATTATGTATTCACCCTCTTAATAGTATTTCCAAAATATATGATTTTCATCTCGTTTTAAATTTGGGGGTTGGTGTTTTCTCTACGTGCAACTCATTGATCAGACATGCTATTGAAGTGAGTAAACTGGAATACCTTGAGTACTGGCAGTTGAGTGTAGAAAATAGAACCAGAGGTGTTAGTCGCATTGGGCTGATGTTTATTTACATCGATGTTTTCTAAATCTTCGTGTGGTAGACGTCTTCACTAGTGCGCTAGACAAAACTGCTAGAGATGGTCAGATGCATGATTGGTAATGTCGTGGATATGAACTCCGTTCAGTGTCCGCCGTTGTGATTCATTCGTTTAGCAGCGACTTGTTTCATACAGACCACAAGTTTGACTTGAAATACTTAAACTCCGTTTCCTAGAAGATAATTAATTGTGGACAAGTTGAAAACCGGGGATGTGGCTTCCTATGAAATATTTATACATCAGAAAAATGCAAATCGATGTTCAGATTAAATTGCCATGAAAACTGAAAACTAAAATTTGGGTCCGTTTAGGAGATTGGCGTTAACTCTATGCGCACAGTAGCATGCGATTCGAACAGTGTTCACGTATTCTTTGAGGTGTCTTGTTGAAACACTTCTGGAAGTGAGACAAACGTTAACTTCTCCCAAGGGTGAAGAATGAGCAGATATTTTTATTTACTGTTCTCACAAATTTATCAAGTGAATCATTATATCAATCTGAGAAACTTTTGAACAAGTTAAATACAGCTGAAAGTTGATCACACTTCGCATTCATCGTTGTATCCAAGCCCTTTTCAAACAGCTGAGCTTCAGTCGTTTGTGAGATTGCCGGTAAGACACATCTTCCCAACTATCAGAATTTGACCTCCAAAACGTGTCATTATAAGGTTGCTTCAATAGTCTCACACAGAGCACAACAAATCTACAACTCCTAAACACCCTATCATACCCATGGTCGGCAGGGCACAGGTTACCCGATCGCTTCAGAAATAGACTTATTAGTCATCACGTCAACTCCATCCAAGAGCACTACGATTTTAGTCAAGTCAGAAATATGGAATTAGTGAAAATTATTGAACAGTGTTCCTAGTTTTGCTAATTATTTAGGAGACTAGTATAATTCATACATTGAAGCTTAGACTAAAAAGCCTCTTAAAATGTAGAAACTGAAATCAACTTTGAGTGGTGTTCAATCAATACCAGTAGAACTACTGGCTACTTACACACGCGAAAGGCGAATAACGATGTTTGTTCGAGCTGATTTTTCTACGTATCGACTTGATGGCTAAACTCATAGGTTGCCATACCATTATGGAAAGTATCTGAATCAGGGTGTCATCAATAACCGGTTAAGTGGTTGCAACCATGAACTTGTAGCTTTTTCAAAGCCGATGAAATAACACAGAAAAATGCTGTCACTAAATTCATCGAGTCCTACTTATCAGTTGTCAAGTGTAGGTCACATTTGCAGTTTGTGTGAACACGTTGCTGGCTAGGACCGTTAGGGTGAATTGTGCAAGCGAGTAAAGCGTATAAGAAGGTCAATCTATCTCGTTCTCAATTTACCAAGGACGCAGTCCCAACGTGTAAAAATTGATTCTTGAATGTAACAGATGGAAGTGATTTAGGTCCCACAATTTCTGAAACATGAATGGTCCTAATTTTGTTGCACTCTGTTTGCACTAAATGGAAAGGTTCTCGTAATTCTTCATTCCAAAACCTGTCAATACATTTTGGGTTATGAACGCAGTCCGATATGTGAAGTCAGTCATATTGCGTACGTATACGCAGCTCAAGCTGAACGTAAGTGAGTTATCAAGAGAATACCGTGTGATACAACTTGAGTTAAACTTGAGTAATCTACGTGGATTTGGTATGCCTGGGTTTCTATTAGCTATAGTCACTCACTGACAATAAACGGTGGCGACCCAAACCTTATGAATGAGGGAGTCATCACCCGTTTGTTACTTAGTGAACCCCAACTTACCAATCTTGGTCTGTGATTCGTACAACTATGAATGTTCTGCTATTCATCTATCGCTTAACTATATTATATATAGGAAAATCAATTTTTATAAACCAGGACTTCGATTTGACTCAAACCAGTGAGTGAGCTGTAGACTGGCTGAGATATAAATTCCCACCGGGAACCCATAAATTTTGCGTTTCAACTCGGTTATCCACCTGCCATACATTGTCGTATGGTCATCATCAAGCGATCTTAGGCACTGACTATCCTGACAGGAATTTCCTAAGGAAGTAACACGGGAATCCGCCAAGATAATTGTAGTGCTGCTAGCTAAAAGAACGAATAATGAATAATCACCGTCTATCTGTCGCCTTTTCATTTGCGCGCTGTCTTCATTCCTTTCCCAAATGTAAACGTAAAACAAGACTACACTGACGGGTTGAAGCTCAAACGTTAGATGAACTGGTGAACAAACAGTAGCCGACCTGCTTTGAACACCGGAAAGGTTGCGCTCCAAATTTTGGAAACATTGTGACATTTGTAGTTGAAAACTAGTTTGAAGGCTATCCGCGCTTTTTATCTTAGACTTATTGGAGTCTGTCGGTTAGTGCAAGTGTCAAAAACAGTTGCAGGGATTCAGGAAAAACTCAATCTGTTTCAAGTGACAACACGACCTTCGCGAAGTGATCTATTGTCTCCACAGTTATTCTCAACTTTGATATAACAACAGACTGATTGGCGTGATTTGGCTTTATACATTCTTTCTATCGACATGAACCAATCTGTTTCACTCGATAGCGAGGTGATTCTATGAACTAAGTGTTACTTATCGACTTCATATTAGCACAATAAAAACAGTGAACACTAGTCACTAGACAATAACAAATGTGGTGAATGTGTGTTAGAACCTTATCGCATACGTTCTGATGATGAGTGGTAACAGCTACCAAACAGATTATGTGCATTCGGTATGCTTTAAACAGTAACTACAAATTACGTATGCCATCTGACTTTGCAACCCGACCTTAATACCCTTCCGTCATCGGTGAGAATGGTTTGCTTAATTGAATCAGTAAAAAGCGTGTTGTGGTTTGTTAAAAATCTCATTGCTATGTACAATGACACCCAAAGTTCGATGATGCATTTATGACTTTGGGTGAAGTTTTCAGGATCAACGGACTCAAGTCACTTTCCTCAAGCAAAATGTTTATTGTAAGCAGCTTGTTTCGTCTTGCTTATTTTAATTAGGTTCAGATTAGATATGCCAGATGTTATAGCAGAATTAAATTTATATGATGGGTCGTGAAAGATTGTTGAATGTATTAAGTTCAAACGGGATGAACCACGAACGTCGTAGATCGAGAGGAGAGGTCTAGAAGGTCAACCGATTTAATAAAACTGAATTTCTTTCTCAACCTCGAATTAAGTTACACTAGGGCTTGTCAAAGATGTTGACACAGTTGTGATATCACAATATTCAGGAATGGAGATTAATACCGAACACGATAAGATTTTACGTCGTTTTTTTATTATATTTGGTTGAACAAAATTTCATACAATGTTGAGGATCATTGTTACAGTTTGCATTATTGCATGAATATTTTACTGCTCTTTCCAGTTATATTCGTTAGTGCTAATACTCTGTTCAGTTGTCACTCAGCTACTAACTCCTGTGGCCAACACATGGGCTTATCGGGTTCCTCTCACAATGCATCTAGTGTTAACACATCATGGAGGAAGTGAGCCAAGTTATGCTTTCTACGATGCGGGCAAAGTTCATCAAAGCAATAAATAATAAGGTTGATAAATATTGTTCTTATTTTAAGATGAAAATATCCTTGAGATTTCAATCGTCTGGTTGGTTACAAGCCTGATTTATTGTTTCCTGTAACTCACACGTCGGTCGTATAAAGTGGTTGCTGGGGGTGACCGATCTATCTCTTAGTTATGCAGATGGTTGTTCACAATCGATATCCCGGCTTAATGTCACCCCACTTACGGTGAACAGTGTAAGCCAAACAATAATAACATTGAAAAGATGGCATTTTTGAGAAGACTTTAGCGACCTAATTTAGGTACTCTTAGTTCATACACGAGCAGTGGTCTTGGTTACGTAAGCAACTAAACTGTAGGTGCTGCGCTGAATTCCATTTTCAGCTGGGTGCATGATTGCAACTTTCTTCCAAATTGTCTGGCGTGATCATGTGTGAAATTGTTTTGAAGTGACTGTTTAGTAACCGACATACTGTGTAACTTGGTCGATGTCTAATTGGACAATGACTATGTATTAAACGGGTGACTAGGTTTTAACTAATGTGCTTGATATCTAAGTGATGAAAAGGCCATTCGTCTGGGTTACTAAGTAGGACCAGGCATGCCAAATCCCAGGATAGCACCAAATCATGCTAGGGTATAATGGAGCATCGTCAAGAGTCCAAGTTTGTAACAGCACAATCGGACGATCCAGAAACTGCTGGTAGCTAGCAAAATCACACAGCATTCACGCCCCATCTTAAGGCAGAATAATTAACCCGTCTAAGAGGGTGGGAACAACTGAACACACAGTATACGCCGACAATGAGTAAGATGGATTTTAGACAACAGAATCGAAAGTACTTTCGGACACTGGTCACATATGAGGGAAATTTGCTATTTTCTTCACAACTCAGGGATTCAACCAGAAGATGCGTAATTTCGCTTTATCTCGGAAACTTGATTGCAACAGGACAAGTTTTTAATTCCGGAATATAAATAAACAAAAACAAATGCAACTGACGATTAACGATTAATTTTTCCATTTCAAGCGATCACTTTTATCTAATGTTCTGGTCGTTAAAACCAACACAAGCTGAGTTAATCAGTGCTTGTCTTATCCAGAGATATGTTAACAAACGTTACTGTTCCCATCTGTTTTAGCCATCAATGAACTTGAAGAATAATCAGTGAACGTCACCTTCACAAACAAAATCGTCGACTATTTTGGTTACAAGTTGATTGCCACTTTTATTCAGAGTGATACGAAGATCGTGTGGTTGATCAAAAAGCGATGAATCTTACCTAACAATTTTAAAACAGCACAAAATGTATCGGCGAGTAAGCGGTGGGCAACAGATTAGTTTCCAAAATTCATTTGATTCGATATTTCTGCAAAGTCTTATTTGCATCGTTTGAGTTGCTTAGCAATATTACGGTTACAAAATCACTTAGACCCAAGTTCCACAAATGCTTTCTCAAACAATAAAAATTACAATAAGTTTTTGGTGAACATTTCTCAGCTCTCAAAAGAAAATATTCGTCAAATATCATTTTATTGCCAAATATTTCATTTTCTTGATCACTTCGGCGCCAGTGAACCAAGCTGCTTTTTACCATCCGAGGGCTTTCACGTATAAAACAGAAAGAATGGAACATTATAAAATGCGACCAAACTTGCGAGTTATCACCTTGAACTGAAAACCAATTCGCACCAGTACATTTAAAGCTGAAGTACTCACATTCTGCTGGAATTACCTGTGTCAATTTAGAAACTTAACTGACAGTTTTTGAAAGCGAATATTTCCTCACTTATACCACACTTTTCACATTGTCTTACTGTTTCGCAAGATGAAACACCTCTGCTAGGTTGTTAAATCTCTCACGTGCGATTCTGTCTATATTACCTTATCCTTTGTAATATCGCTATGAGCTGTCCTTGTTTATCAGGACCGTGAAGGCTTGGAGTCGCACAGTGAGATACAAGAATTAAGCTATCAAACCTCAAAAATCAACCAGGCTGGAGAAGAAAATACTCTACTCCTAATATCAAATGTACTTCCTTACAAAACTACAAGGAGCGTGAATATTCAAGCTTTCGGTACACTTAGATGGGTACACCGACTGCACAACGGATTTTTATTGGTGGATACAAATCTGAAAAACATTTGACTGAAATCCCGTTTAGGGCCTCGGGGGTCTTCCGGCTGCTAACACCTGATTCTGCTTGTTCTTCCAGTCTGACCCACACATGGTATCTGAAGAGAGACGCTGTTGACATTTAAACAGTTGGTACCTTCTGTGCACACATGGCTGAGACTTTTATCTTGACTGATGCCTTCTGTGGTATGGCTTGCCAATAATGTTAGACGTAGGTATACTTCAACAAGCAGCTGTCGACATCGATATTTGAAAAGTTTTACTCTACCATCTCATTATTCGCACAATGTTAAAAGTGGCAGACTTACTTATATGTTATTCGCGGCTATGTCAATAAAATTGGGATGACCAGAGTAATAAATGCTGTCTGTGCATAGGCATTGTTCAGAAATCTAGGACGTCTTCGAGATCAAAGTAAAAAACAAGGCAACCTGCAACAAGCTGTACGTTTTCTAAAGTCCCGACGACCTACACTAGGGGTTGTGGCTATAGGCAAATGTTCCTCTTGGATTACAGTCAGCTGATCCCAAACCCAAAGGTTGAAGCTTGGCTCGAGCTATGTGTAACACGTTATCACCACGATGCGTGTACTTCTTATATATGTTGTCTGATTGAGTAATGACGCATGTGAAAAGTCAACATTTTCAAAAGTAACTGAGAATTCAGTGTAATGTAAGGGTTCGGAAGATCTGTTGGTCTGTGCTGTAACGCATCGTTTAGTAAAACTATCTGCTGCGCTGTAGTATTCATAGATATGTACCACAATAACACCTAGTTTGACTGATATTGACTGAGATGTACCGAAAATTATAATTAATTCCATCCACCAACTGTCGGGATATAAATAAGAATTTGATCCATACGTATCTTCAGTTGTAGGCATATTCTCTCCTCGTAACCATTATTTAATTTTTTTTCTTGTCACAAAGAGGGACATTAGTGAATCGGAATAGAAATGCATGTACCAAATTAATGAACAGGTAGGCAAAGTACCTTGTGTGTGAACAGGGGATACCTATACAGTATAGTTAATGGAAAAGCCACATATTAGTAAAGCGAAATGACAATGTTTAGTTCCATCAAAGTTTTTCATATGAGTTTCTCTAAACAATGCTTACTAAGAATAATATTACACTTAAGTCTTTTCAGTCAAAGTATTTCAATGCAATCTATTTAGAACGGCATACAAGAATACCTCTCTTATTAATGCACAGTCATCTGAAAAACCTTAGCAATTGGTGGTATGCCTATCAAAAACTTTGTTACGCACTCCATATGACAATAAATATTGCAATTATCTAACGATTAGCGACCAGTGGCTTAAAAGATTTGTTACGTTCGCACAGGGTACACAGCAAAAACAACGAGAGTTAAGCTCGATTTTAGAAGACAATAAGAGATGATGATGTTCACTGGAGACATTCTGTAGACAGTCACAAGTAACAAAAAACAACTTGTTTTGAACATCTTCCGAAGCCTGCTACAACTTTAGTTCACTTTGTGAATGTCGTTTCTGCGATTCGCTTACAAAAAACCCATATCGTTTTCTCTTGGTAGTAAACTGTATATGGTTGCCAAATGCCCACACTCCAGATAATTGGTTGATTTCACAATTCAGACTTAGTAAGACGTTTCATGGACCGTAAAATCCAGTCTGTTTGATGTAGGTCTCAGATACAGGCTAATTTCTCTTCCCACATCGTTCGGCGGTTAATGAGGGACCTAACTCTTCAAATTAATAAAGTTGTGTTGAAATAGTGCTATTGTATTCTGCTACTAAGCTAATTTGTAGTTTTGTGCGGTACATTGTTTATAGCTGGCATCTTCTAAGAATGATTAAGCAGCTCGTAAAACTGTTCTAACGTCCGAATGCAATCTTTGTTAAATGCTTTCATATTTTCTTATACGTAGCTGAGTGAAAAGCTGAGAAGTAAATTAGCGAATATTTTATGTATCTTCACACGTGTTGCACTTTCCAATAAGCCTCTAATTGAACCTCGTTCTATGGACTTACAGAAGTAGCATCTAGGACTGCGTGAATGTAACAATTACTCATGCAATTGAACGGTGCTAACGTATATATGGCAAAACACTTGAAAATATCTCGAAAAATAAACTTGAAAAAATAAAAATTTTATTGTGTCGAACAGAATATTTCGCGTGAAAAACCCTTACTACTTCCAACGGATTCCATCAAAGTTGCCGGAACTGTTGGATCGCTTTTCAAAAAGTGCTTTCGGAACCTGAATTAACGTCCTTGTCGAGTCTGTTTCCTATCCGCTACCAGTGTATTTTACAACAATCTCACAAGTATCTACGTAACAGTTTATGATATCCTTAGGTCGACAACAAAACATTCGAAAACATCGATCAGTGTAAGCAAAAACTGAGACTTCTGCATCAGTTCTGGCACACACTGTAGTTGTTACAAATTAAACGATATTTGCGATTGATTACAATCTTCACATTCACCAGGACATACCTGGCATTCATCTTGTAGTCTCGCGTTAATAGCTACCACCGGGATTTGAAATCAAGTCACCTTCCCTCTTTAGGCAACCGTTCGGACTACTAATTCAGTGAGTTCTGCCTGTATACGGCAGAGTTGTAGTAGGTAGCGTTTCAAGTACATTCGCTTTTGGCTGGGACCAAAGTTGTCCAGTCGCCTTTGGTAAAAGCATACCGACTATTCTATCAGTCCAAACGCGACAATCCCACTAATAGGGCCTTTCAGCACAGCTAAATAGCACAAAGCACTAACATGCTGAACATTATATTGGTTAATGATGCATAGTGTTGGACTTGTTCCACGTAATTTGAATGCAAAGGTTATGGGAAGCTTTCTCGTACTGCCCTCTATCAGAGTTATCAGGATAATTACTGTCTTTATCCGAGGAGATCATTAAAACTCGGCATTGTTTACAAGTAAATCTAGCTGAGCGTACGCATCTGCAAATTTTATCGTGTCCAAGGCAAGTTTAGTAGAGCAGTGGCCAACATGGCTACCTTGCGAAAACCTACTTACAGTCCAATTCCAGGTCATGGTAAAGATAGCAACTGCAACCAAATTTAAACTTAGTGCTTTCTTTAAAAACGATTGGTTGCGGAGTTTACATGAATTCTAAATCTTCTGTTAATCGCGAATGCTGTTCAGTTTAACTTCACCCTACTGGTGTTATGCTGCAATGAAGGCAGCCAATTAAGTGCCATTTTCCAACCCAGTCCTCCATGACTTTGGTTCATTTTCGTGAGTACAACTAAAGCTGAATGAAAATGTGATATACATTGTGAATTCTGTTATTCGCTGTTGTTCGAATTAGTATTTGCACAAAAGTGATAAAAGGTTTACTCTTCACTATTGTTTCAGCAATTACTATGTGTTGACTGTTTTGCGTGATATTCATACGTTCACCTAGCTAAGTGCAAAATACTATAACTTCAAACATTACACTGACCTGCACGGCCATTAATGATGCAGCTGGTCAATCTTGGAATGTTTGGCGGGCACTGCATGTAAGTATAAGATATCAAGTATTAGATGTGCTTTTTACTTACTTTAATATCAAGCAAACCACAGATAAAAATGCATTATGGAAAGTTGTTGGAAATGATAACATTGCTGACGTCTCACTAGTAAATACTATAGGGTATAGAACTCACGTGTGTAATCGCGTAGTCTGGGGGCAATTTTTGAAACAAAACTTGAATACTGAGAATGTAAATAAATGTGCGAAATTACTACAATCATGAGCACTACACTTTTCTGATAAACGTGCTAGTGAATTACTGATCACGATTGACAATCTGAGTGGACCAACCTTTATTTTGAAAGTGCTGGTTATAGTGCCGTTTGCAATACGGATGTCCATCTAGCACACAATTATTGTCCGGACTGAAATTTCAAAAGAGAATTTCATATGAGGATTTCCCTGTTCTGGGTTAATCAGTTTCCATAAGAGGTAACATTCCATCAAAAACGTCGTGTTTACCATCAGTCACCTAAATGCAGTTCAACAGGACATTCTGCCACTCGTTTTACAGACTGCAAGCCGGGTTCTTTAATGAGTCATTCGGCACGGCCTCTTCATCCAGCACAACCGGTTCGTATATTCAAACCTTCGGCCGTCATTCATTTCGATACAAGTCAGCGGGCTGGTTTCTAATACTCCGTCACAATCTCTCAGTACATCCAAATGGGCACATATAGTTAGCGTTCTTAGGGTCCGCCAACCCAGTACAAATCAATGCAGTATTTGTGCACTCGTTTTGGCATTGTACAAAAAGAATGCTCGAATTTTTACTAACGTTTTTATTTCACATGAAATAATTTAACGGTTCGTAACATGACGTACGTGCCATGTGCAAACTCAGCATAACTGGTCAATTCAGCTTGAAACATTGTCGCTCCTTTTTCATTGTGTTCGTTTGTTGGAAATACGTTGTGCAAGTTCATTGTCTTTATTTGCAAATACGTTTCTGGTTTAATTGGGGTTGTTTTTCCATGTTTAATTTCGAAAAGTAGACAGAAGAACTGTATAAGAAATTCTGATATTTGCCAGGACAGTGGCATGTAAATGAGAAAAACCAACGCTTGAATGGTATAATTGGATATTTTACTTGATTTGGTTGCAAGCATATATTGATTGCAGTAACATGAATCTTGAAATATAAGAATGCAACAACTGCATAGTATTTGCCCTTGAACTAACCA
The DNA here is from genome assembly GCA_013368495.1 of Paragonimus heterotremus. Lineage (NCBI taxonomy): Eukaryota > Metazoa > Platyhelminthes > Trematoda > Plagiorchiida > Troglotrematidae > Paragonimus > Paragonimus heterotremus. The sequence goes on from LUCH01000429.1 coordinate 146,737, forward strand.
CAGCCGAATAGTCTCATTGTAATTCGGTTTCTTTGGGTAGGATTAGAGTTGAAGCCGTTCAAGAACAACGTGCTTCATGTAATGAGGTTAGGATTTTTACCCCTCTCTGACAACCTCTAATATCATAGTGGAAAACGTGGGCGTGATTAAAACTATTAACCCGACTGCTAATTAAAAGGGTTTACTTCCTGCTAACCGGTCATAGCGTGTATAATTATGTAATGGCATAGGTATCAAACATTTAAGAGTCCATGGTTCAAACGCCGTTTAAAGTAACATCCAGTCACCGTATAAAATAAGGCTCGTGTCAAATGACTCGTTGTTTAGCTCCAGACTTGCTGTCGTCGATGGATGAGTTGAAAGAGGAGGAATCAGGTTATTTTGGGGTGGACGTTTCTTCCTAGCAAATATGAAGAGCACAGCTGGGTATCAAGCAGCTGACCCAACGAATTTATTGATCGAAAACGGCTTCAGTAATATACCTTTACCATCAGTTAAACTGTTAGTCAGTTTCTGTTAGAGGCGACTGCAGAAAATATTTATTCATATTCGCTTTGCTTAATAAAAATCTTTTATTCAACTATTTTTATGGGGGTCATACCTCAGCAAAACATGACATTGGTGACATCTGAAGCAGCATCTGTGATAAAACCGTCCAATGACACGTATCCATTCTTTGGCAAACAGCACTTCACCACATGCGTAACAGCATGGCATTTCCACCGGGCGTGCACAACAAGGCTAGATAATGGGAAAAAATGCAGCTCATTTCTAACACGTTTAGAAATAAGTTTGATTTCAACGTGTTTTGTGTAATTTATCAATACTTTAATGAACGCCGATGCAGTATTTATTGTTACTAAAAAGTTGGAGGTGTTATGAGTTCGGTTTAAAATTAACAATCGGTTCATATGTTCATTGTACAGATGCCACCAACCGCAATCAACAACTTGAAACATCATGACAGATTCTGCAAATCTCAGTTTCAGACAAATCAAAAGTTCTTCACAGTCATTTAGGTTTTTGTGGAATTTTGTTAATCCTTTTTCAGCCCGCATAGGGGTTTTAAGATAAAGACATCACAACTAGTACGAATGAATTCAAACATTTTGAATATCGTGTTTAAACTGTTTTCAATCAAGGCATTAAGACGAAAACAATGTTATGAGCAAGTTGTAATACTCAGCATTTCAACCACCTCTGGTGGATTACAAAATATCTGAAAGAACATTGAATATTACAAGTTATTCCAAGCCTAGTTTTCTTCACAGTCCACGTAAGGATTCTTAAATCTCTCAGTATAACCATCCTTCTACGGTTAATGCAAATTCCATTTATCGATGACCAGCGTATTTATAAATTGTTAAACTTAAACCACAATGAGTTCACCTTATTTGTATTGTATTTCTCTAATATGTCTGTGCATATGTTCTACTGCGGTGCTGGTATCATTATTGTGTTGCCAACCTACATGTGGTTGCTACGACAAGCGCATAGTATTTTCCTAATAATTGTCTAGAACGTGCATTTTTGAAGAAAACTATTTGATAAGCAAAAGTGTTCAATAATGGCAGGTTTTTGTGAATAACAAACCTCCTGTTTCGTCTTCTTACTTTACTAGCCGGTTGATATGTACGCCATTCCACTGATGGACCGCATTCCGAAGTGGTCTTACACGGGTAAACGTATGGAGTAGTCCCGATCACCATTTTGTATGTGCTAAATCGTGCAGATACTTATGAACAGGTATTTTATAGTACGAGATCATTACTTGTCACAGATTGGCTCACCACTGCATGTGTGTGAATTTATTTACGAAACACCCGGCAGAAATTTGTTTAGAGCGAGCCAAAATAAGCAAATTGCGGTTTACTGTATTGCCAAGTATTAAAGTGGTTGTTGTAGCTTGTGACAAGATTGTAGTTAGCCCCTCTAGATTCGGTAGGTTCAACCGGTTGACAAACAGAACAGAAAATCAGTAAAAGACATGGCACAATTTTATGTAAATCATAGCAATGTTACATTCTGTGTGGATTATTTCCATCGGAAACAAGCTAATTATCTCGGGGTCTTATACCATAGTACGCGGTACGTGTTATACAGACACACTTATGTTTACAAGGCACGTACGAGAGTGGCAATTATTGAATAGCATGATTTGTCTCCCTCCGAATTTGATCAGCGCTGTGAAGCAGGCCATCACCTTGATTGCATAAAAATTATTTGAAAATATTTATTACTCATCATGTTAGGGGAAGAAGTAAGTGTATGATAACGAACATTATTATTAAGTATCAACTAATTGCTATAGTCTCGTGAACAAACCATGCTAAACTTTGGTGGCTTGTGCATATAACTGCCGCTTCGCTTGCAGACTTTGATATGTTTGTGAGATACCAGAAAACTTTGTTTTGTTCTAAGTATTCAAAGGTACAATGTATTAGGGAGGTCGGCGTGTTGATATGAACATTTCTGTGGAACGCGTAACACACTGAGAAGTAACGTGCAACAAACAAGCTCGTTTTCGGTGTTTTATCTGCAGATTAAGTGTAAGAATTAGCCTGGAGTAGTGGACGAAGTCGCGCTAACTTCTACGATGAAGACAAGCGAACTAGCAGAGCACGCGACTTGAACTACAAGCGGGCTATAAATTCGAGAATATTAACAGAATAGACACCGAACGATGTGAGAGAGATCGACAGGTACATTTGGTAGTTGTTGGTCAGAAAATAAAAATAGAATTCGGCAAAACTGCAAAATCAACTCGACGTGACCGAATCGAAGGCCGGATTTCCAAGAACTGAGTAAACAAACTAATATTCAGACCTGACACAGGCGCAGGTATTATCGCTTTGGATGAAGCTCATTATTTAACTAAAATGAATGCGCTACTAGTTGATAAAATCAAACTCGTTCAACTGGTGAATGTAAAAGACAAACGGAGGTCATTAAAAACTTTAGCAAAACACTAATGTACATGAAACAAAAACGATTGATTCAGCTATGTCTGAAGGAATTAGACCAGTAGGTAGTGAAATTTCTAAGTTTTATATTATTCGACAACCTGCGTGCAAACGAAGTAACGCCTCAACCGATTTTAAATATGTGTGATTCGCCGTATCAAGCAACGGCATATTTTGCCTTTGCTGGAAACAATTGACAAAAGACGGACGATTCATGTTCTTAAGGATTCTCCTGAAGTTGTCTAAACTGTAAAGCAACTGAACGCGAAGGGAATGCGTCCATTCTAGCCTGACGACACACCTCAATACAAATATCCCGTCATTTAGGAAGATAGAGTTTCTTGGCCGAGAGCAGCAGTACAAACATAGGGATACCAGTAGGTGAGCTAAAACAACTTTTATGTCGTCCCCTATTTAACGAGCAATTTATATTTCCCAGCATTATGTCGTCAAAAAGAGGAAGTATACATGAACTCACCACTAGGTTCTTTATTGGTTGATATCTTAGTGGCAAAGCTTGAAAGTAGTTCAGTAGCAGATCACAATAAGTCCTTATCTCTTTATAAACGTTATGTATACGATATTACCTGTATGACACACTCATCGGAAAGTCTCAGTGAAACACTGCTGTATTTCAATTATGTCTACAACAATATCCTTGTCAATCTTATAGATCGAATCATCTGTGCCATAACGTTTCCAAATGTGTTCATGTTACGTCGTAAAAATGACACGATACAATGTAAGGTATAGCGTAAAGCAATTTGATCAGGGCAGTATACTAAACTTAATAGATTTTTATTAATAATAAAAATGATGAACATGACCTGATGTTTTCCGCACTGAACTATGAAAAATGCGTCTGAGTGACGATGATGAAAAGCAGTTTTAATATTACACAGTCGCTAAAAGTCGGTATTCGGAACAGTCTATTTGTATGAACATGCTGACGAATACAAAGACAGCCATACCGCAAATGTCAGGTAAAAATCCTTCTATCGTTAGTTCCCGTTGAAACTCGATATTTCCGCAGATAAAGTAACTTTAAAGAGTCTTTGCCGCCGCTTAATTACGTGTTAGTTCCCATTCTACATCAATTTTGCATCCCAGCCGGCAGATACATTGCCCGTAAGTGCTGCCTCTTTTTGTGTTTACCGTTTTGTTTGATCCTATGTAACAAACTATATAGAGCGCACAACATGCCGGTCATCTGAACACATCGGGGAACTTCATTCGTTGAGTATACTTCAAGGATCCATGAAGACTTATTCACCTGCGTTTGCTGCGCACTTGGTCGGATCAGCTAATCTGAATTATCTAGCCAATTCATTTATACCGATATACTGAGTCCGTGTAGTGCAAATGAAACAAGTCAAATATCGTTTGTTAGCAGTGACAAAAGCGATTGCAAGCCGTTCAAACTCGATCGCATTACGCGCACAGAAACGTTTGGTCAACACATCAAACATTCACTGGCCATACATCTATACTTCGGATCGTGCTGATTTCTCCAGAAACGTTTACAATCCACGTGACTGACATCACATAACCAGACCTAACCAGTCAGGCTGAGTCAACCTCACTGTTGACTGTCTCTTACTCCAGTGATGCACTGCTCCCGGCGACCCCAAATAAACGTGGCATATGTAGCCTGATTTTGAAACACTGAAAACAAGCTTGTTTGCTGCGTTTCTTTTTATGACTAAACCGGGCATGTTCGCGATAGTGTTTAAAACACTGTTTACTAATGACTTTTTTGACTTCTTGCTTCTGTTTTACTGCAAACAAACAGCTGTTTTTTTCCGACCTTGAACTATCCAGAAACATATTCACTATCCCTTTTCTAAAAAAGGGAAACTTAGTCAAAAGGTTTTTATGATTGGTAATTGTCGTCTTCAACTATGAGTGGGGTTCAAAATAAGTGAAACTAAGTTCTCAGCTGCTGATCAACTTGCATGTTTTTCAAAAAGAACTAGCCACAAAACGTTCAAACCGAAACAACCCAATATGCATATTTGTCAGACAGTTAATGATCAAACGAAACATTACAATCAATAGTCGAACTTTGCTTCCTGTTGTCATAACAAATCCAACTGTAGCTGATGTGTTTTGACGGATATAAACTGAAAGTTCGTCTTCTTTGTCGACAAGTAGTGGTCAGTTAGATACACGTTACTGTTAATTTGTTGTGCTATCACCTATTCTACCATAACGTCTTCGAAATATGTGCTCAAAATAATAATTCTGCTGACAGTTATACAATCTTATTTTTTTCTACACAAACGGATGTCAAGTGTTGTCCAAAAACCTAAGCAACATGCCTTTCCAGCCTAGACCGTTCACATGAACGTCGAAAGTTACCGGTTGGATTCAATCTAGCCATACCCCTATCCCGTCGATGAAAGAAGAAACCTATGCCAGTTTGGAAGTAAGCACTGAGTGACAGTGTATCACCAATTCCATATAGTCATTTAGCCATAGTCACTACCAGCTGATAGCTGGACGTTAGATCTGTCCGCAATAATTAATCTAACGTTATCAAGTCGTAAGTCACTATGTCGTTTTCAGTCAGGTAAGAATTGTTTCGTCTACGTGAAGCAATAATTACATTCAAATCCTGTCATTTTCAAGCAATGGTGTCTTTGTATTTGTCAAAACCAAAGTTTCCATCCCAGAACATGTAAAAAAATGTTCATCTACGCATAACTTCGAAACAGTAGAACTCTGTCTAAACAAAGCATTCGTTTTGTTTATATAGCTGTTGTACCAATCCGACTGGTGTCCACACAATCATAATAGTGTCCACTGATAAGCTTAATGACTGTTGTCATGCCACGTTCAAGGAAACACACCTCTCCTCAACATCCATAGGGGGGCTTACATTTCTGGTTACATCAATAACGTTTCGGAAACTGGACGGTCCCACAGTTATTGTTATTCACTCGTACAATTCTGAGCTCTCTCATTAAAACGTCACCTGAAGTTTTCACCCGAGACGACCAGTAATCAGTAACCACGTAATCCGAGATATCTCGATTTGTTCTTTAAGTCATTTTGATGAGTATAGTCATGAACTACACCGTGCCACCAGGAGGTATTTGATTGGTGATTAATTCTATCAGTTGGAACATTTTCTTATATTTTGAACAGATCCTGATAACAGTGGTTGAGCCTGTGGTGCCAGAAATGAGAAAGTAGACCACGGTATATGTGCGACCAACCTCCACAAACATTTTATGGAGGAAACACAAATGGTTTACTAGTCGCAGTTGACCTGTGGTAACCATCTCAAGATTGGTGGGTTAAAACAATGTTTACAATTATAGAAAGTTGAACTGCTTGATTACGGCAGTACTCATGTAAGGTTACGCCTGAACTACGCAAAGACGGCACACTGGCTTTCAAATATAGATTACGCACCTCAAGCGTTAGGCGTAATACATAGTAAACAATTTAAGTCAGTTAACAAAACTGTCTTACTAAGCCACTGGTCAGGAGCTCTCATCAGATAACACTTTATTTTGAAATAGGTTAAGCATTTAAAAGAATCATCTGTATTTTCTTACCCAAATATATGCGCTACATACATTTCTGTGAATGATGTAAAGTTAACATCATCTACCGAACAGGTTGATCGAGTGTGAAGTCCATTATTTTCATGTGCAGTCAACGAACCATTCTTTAGAAGGTATATTGTTGGCTCCCCAACAATCACTAAAATTGAAGTGCACACTATGGTCCGGCTGAAGGATCGTACTACTAGTAAGTCCTAACAAGAACAAATGTAAGGGTTAGTGCCTCCCTTCGAAGAGGGTTTACCGAAAATCTTACTTGAATGTGACAGCTATCAGAAGTTGTGAATAATGTTCAATCAGTACCGATCTAGATTTGTGAACTTGACTGGATTAGCTCATGATCTGTTCACTCGGCAATGCACACACGTGTTAACATTATTTAATGCCTTAAATAGAAACCAATATTCTTACTTTCTCCATTGTGAGAACAGAGGGACAAGAAAGTCGAATAAATCATTAAGTTAAGCATTGAGTAGGACAGCTGTGTTCCGTATTTTCTTTTACATGTTAATGTCTCGTTAACATTTTGTTATTATCCCGAATTATAATGGTGACAATTTTCCGTTTATGTAGAATGATTTTTCTTCATGAATTACAGAATTATAGTGCTATCTGATTATCTACTCTAGATCGGTGAAATTAGCCTAATGATCATACCCTGAAATCAAGCCATGTAGTCTACTTTTGTTCTCCAAAACAAAAACATGGCGTTTAACACATATGTCAAAAGAATTTAAGTTTGGAGTTACACGTGACTGAAGAAGTTATTTGTCGTGCATAGTTTCCTTGAGAGGATATTTGAAAAATTTCAATCGTCACCTACATAATTCTTCACATTTCAAGCCAACAGTCGATAGGCCTTTTGTGACCACCTGAGAGAAAACTACTTAAAACTTGTATCAGTGGGCTGGTGAGGTACCTTGTTGCTAGTATCTGTACACAACGTAAAGCACTCTTCTTAATCTGCGAGCGGTGAATGAATACAAATGTTTGAGGCTGTGCCCTTCTGCTGCGTGATTGAAGGTTGTTTGATACCGGTATGGGCTGTCTTATTAACCTATTTTCCAAAACCGCCCTGCTGAATTACAGGCACTTCGTCCGGCCCGAACAGTTTCCTACGCATGACTGACTGCGAGTCCAAAACGCCAGTCTGTTTCAAGAATATGTGAAAGCTATACTCAGAGATTACACCGAAATATAAAACAACATAAAATGAGAAATTCCAAGGTAATTCCAAATATCCCTTTTGTATTTAAGCAACTTAGAAGTACTTCACAGACAAATGTAACTATAGGAGTCACGTACCCTACGCATAACGGTTGTACCTTAGACACAACTGTGATGTCGCACCCACTTGATTTTATCTACAAACAATTTGTATAACAAATACTTTGTGTGACATTTCGATACGGTCAGTCCTTTCAGAGAATTGTGCTGTACCGCTTGTGTTTGTTTTCTTTTCGCTCAACACAGGCTGCAATAAATTTATGGGCGAGATTACAAAAGTGTGTTATATGCTGACACAGAACTCTGAGAATCTGCTGACATTTTATCGAGGTCAACCGCAGTGGACCTAATTTTTATCATGCAGGATGTGTAGATGTCTAAGACAAAAGGTGGTATCAATACTAAGAAAGACGGTGTAAATGAAGTGTTGGATATTACATAGTTATGCATTCAAATCAAGCCCATCAGACAATTTCTGTGTCTCTACTCGGAAGTCCGAGTAGTAGCTTCATTTTTGTAAATATTTAGTACAAAACTTACTCAACAACTTATTACAATGGCATAGGTTTAGTTGCGAAAAATTATGTTTGTAATTTCTGGTCATTAAACCAGTTTGTACAGAAAAGGGCAATTTCGTACATCACTTTTTGACGACATACCATAGACATCGATGCTAGTCCACATTAAGAGAAAAGACTAATTGAAACATTTCCCGAGTTTTCTTTATTAAATCCAGCAATGAAAGACCAGTAAAGATGGTTTGTAGATAATACATCCTATCAAACTCACTTTCAAGAACAACAATATAACATTCGAAATATATCGAGGATTGCAATTAACACTGACTCACATAATCTACAGCTGAATTCTTATTACTACCTGGAAAGTACAAGTTTGTTTTCACTCGTTTATTAAACTATTCAGCTAGAGCGATCATTGATAAATGGATTGAGAATAACACAACGTTACGGGCAAGTTGTAATACTCTGCGTTTCAACCAACTCGGGTGGCCTTCCTTTGTTAATGTGATTTCGATTACAACACTCCTGAAGAAGGCCACCCGAGGTGGTTGAGACGTAGAGTATTACCACTTGCCCGTAACGTTCTGTTATCCTCAATCCATTTATCAATAACGTTAAACACGACGCCCAAACTGTTTGACTTCATTCGTACAAAATTTGGTGCGGATATCCTACAACTGATTAATAATTGAATCACTTTGGCGTAGAGTGCTCATTCCCATAATCCATCAGTTCACTTATAATCCGGGCTGTGTTTATGTCGACAGACTAGATGATTAACTATGATAAACAATGGTTGAGAGTATGCGCTCCGAAGTTTTGCGAGGATTGATAATGGCACTGCAAATAGAACCTGGGAACTCGAATTGCCTCGAAAAACGCAGTGTCCATTACGAATGTAAGATATGCACCTAATTTTGTTCAATCGCTTAAAGTCGCAACGTCGTTACGCGGTAATACTACCGAATCATATTGAATGTCCCAAAGAAATCTCGATAAGTAACAGTCGGCCAGCCTTATACGGTAAATCTTAACGAATTGTAGAATTTATCTGCCTTCAGATAATGATTTTATTCGGTTCTATATAGAGTCGTAATGTAATTTGTTTATGTAACAGACTCAGTTGCTTTCTTCCTTGGTAAAAATATGGCACAAAGTTTTTATATATTAAAATGTTTTATTTTGATTTTGTTGAACTAGAAAAATAATATTAAGTTTTTAGCTGTTTTTATATTTTTAGTTTATTAAAACTAGGTATTTCTCACGGGTTTACGCTGTAAGCGGACCTAACTCTTCCCAAGATACGTGTGCACAAATGTTCCCAAGTACCAGTGAAAATTTCAAGTACTCACAGAATTAGCCAACGAGAAACTGAGTTCGCACATCTTGAACCATCAATCTACTGCACAAGGTTACTCCCACCGATCTGTCACTCACCCGAAGACCAACCACATATTTTCTCATGGCTAACCGCTAACTGAAGTTCTAAACACATGATGTAAGCCTTCAGTCCACTCTTGCCAATTAGATAGAAACGTACAGTGTTTAGGTTTACAGGGCTACTCCGCTATTTTTTGTGGTTATAGTCACTTAACATAAAAACACATTTCAACGGATTCAAATTTACACAGCCGTTATGTCAGAACGTTGCTTACGGATTAGCGAATAGTGTTAATTCTACGACAAATTTCAGGGTTTGTCCTGTGTAGCCAAGACACGCAACATTCTACATATCTACCTTGGGTTATAGGACATACACGTTAAAAAAGGTAGACGTACTTTGGCGTTCAACGAATGGGATAACCAACAGATACCTAACGTTACGTAATAATTCTATGCCAACCACGCCAGTCGCATTGCCACTAAATATTGTCTGTGAACGCGCAGACAGATAAGACTGTGTGTGTAACTGACTAGATTTCAGCGAATTAGAGGACGCATCCCCTCGAGTTCTCGAACAGCTTACTCTGTTTCAGCGACCACTAGTTTGTGTTCAGCTTCAAGCAGAGCCACAGCAATAAAGAATAGTGAGTTCCACTCATTAACGGGTAAATCTGAACTGGCGATTTTAAATTCGGAAATGCGTTCCCTATTTTGCAGGATCAAAGTACTTGTGTCACACTGATTGAAAATAAATTATAATCCAAAATTCAATCATCCCAGAGTAGTCATCAGAAAGATGATGTAGCAAACAAGCTCGTTTTCGGCTGTTAATCATCAAGCTAAATACATCACATCTGTATGAAACAGTGTTGTCAAGGCAAACAAACAAAACAAATAAAAAGTTTACTTGATGTCAACCGCGTCAAAGGTAGACGTACATGCAATGCTTTTGATACAATTACGTCAGACGTATGACATAACTGGAACCGTGAGAGTTTGATCAGTTATGGTATAAATGATGAATCATGGCAACCACAGGGTCTGAACAGAAGGCACAATTGTGGCACATCTTGTCGATTTACACCATACTCTTCTTCTTCCTTTCGTCTGATTTACCGAGTCAAGGGCTGTCGGTCAGAAACCCTCAGACAGCTAATTTTAGTCAAAGCTTAGGGGAGCGGAATTCGACTGAATAATCTATCCTTTTACACACAGAGGTACTTTGGTCAGGTCATGAGATTGCCATGGACCACCAGCCGATGATGAGTAGCACAACGTTACTTGACAGGGTCAGACGGCCTTGTACTAGTGGCACCCTAGATGATGAACTCCGTCAAATAGAACAAACTTAATTAGACAGTGGTTACCCGAGAGGATCTATAAGAAAAATCGACACGAGCAATGTGCAAAATAATCCCCTTCCCACAGTCCCCAAAAAGACAATACTTATACAAATGCTGTTCAAAGGAGACATTGTGCGTTGAATAGTTGAGCAACGCCTAAGACCAGCTGTTGTCTGTAAGTTCTTTACTTCATAGCCAGTGATCGTGTAGAGAACGGTCAGAATTCTTACGTTCCCAGTTAAGCAACCGATGCCCCAGTTCTCCAAATCAAACGTAATCTATGAATACGAATGTGGATGCGAATTATCCTACGATGACAGAACTGAGCGCCAGCTTGGAAACATGGTTGCCGAATACTTACCGGAATGAGTTCGACAAACGGTCATGTAATCAGACAGCTTGAAAACAAACATCCTGAAGGAGCCAGCCTCAACGATTTCCAAACATTACTTGATGAGGAAACCTGTGATTGATTCATCAAAGTCATTTCGTGTCCTGTTCTCGACTCAAAACAAACGTTTACTACGTTATGTCGGAATCATTGCAATCAGACGCAGTCACCCCAGTTTGTTTGTGCCGTTGATGCTGCCATGGTAGCAACCGAACTGGTTTTGAACTTTGATCTTTCGTGATTGTTATGTGATTTGGAATTTCGTACACTTTAATTCTTCTGCAGTAAACACCAGCAAAGGTTCAGCGAAATCTGCTGAAGCATAAATTGTCATGTCAGTCTTTTGTGTGCTCTATGTAAACGTAGAAAGGGAAATGGTTGTTCCAAGTAATTGTAACCACTTTTAACTTACATATGCATATATGAATCACTTAAAGTAGTAATTTCACCAACCTAATACATTAGTGAATCGCATTCACCTAGGAGAAAACATTCACTTTTCGAAATACATGAAACAACTAATTGAAAAAGATGCCTAAAGGATAGGATCGTTAGCACTTCCGGACTATGACAGCGGATCAATCAGTCTTCGAACCACTGCTTTACAATCTGTGTTTGCAGCTTCTGTGATGACACATGAGGCAAATAAATTATCTTGCCAAAAATCCCCAGAAGGAAACAAGTATCATATGAGCATGGGTGGAAGAATGAACGGGTAGAACAAATCTGAACAGACCAATCGCGTGGCCTCATTGTCGTGACAGTTCAAGTGTTCACTGGTATCGTTGCTTATTATTCACGTTGCTTTATGCAGACCGAATCATATTATGAATGGATTAGTAACAAAACTGTACATCAAGTACACCGTACGAACGGTAAATCAACTACGTTTGTTACAACTAATCTTATGTCATAGTTTAGCCAAGCCAGCTTTATGCATCCGTTGGGAGTTGGGAATCTAGACCATTGGGTCGGTGAATCTGGAAAGCGTTGCAGGCAGACAGAAAGTGACCGTAGAACAAACAACAGATCAAAGCTTTGAACGCGTGAAGGTGAGTTGGCTCAAACAAGTTGCTGATTATGATTGTAAATTTGTCAATCCGTAAGTAACTTTTGAAACCTCCGCCGACCTGACGACAGGCTTACAATGATGAGTTCATCCGCGGTTCGCTGTTCTCAATTTTGTGTGCATGCAAAGCTTGTTTAGGTTAGTAACATAAGGAACAATACAGACAAAGACAAATGGCTTTACTCAGAAGGTGCTGACTAAACATGAAAGTTATTCAGCACGTGATAGCCATATTTTGCTTTATTTTTGTGTATCTACTTTTCAATATCTATGGCCAGCAGATTGGTTGTTGTTTACGAAGCGCAGTGAACATCATGTACATTGTTACTCGCGGAGTGATGACCTGGTGGATGACCAGTATTCAACAAATTGCCTTATTCATTCGTAGCAAGTAGGCAGTAATTCAGAAAGTTTGAGTGGGTGTTAATTTACCTCGAGTGTGATATAAACATTCCCACCGTACCTAAGTGCTAAACATAAAACAAGGATAACGAATAAGGACAATCGGTATTATTGCAGATTGCCTTTAGACTTCAGCAAAACTGAAGTGATCAACCCATCATACGCATACTAACCGACGCTTCTCACACAAGATCAGATTATCAGGGCTCAACCGCAAGGCGCAAAATGAGAATGTATACTGTGTGACATCTGTACACGGAGCATTTCACCACAGTGAAATTAGGTGACTCTTGGAACCTCGGATCAACTGATTCGATTCCATATAATATTGGTCTACACAAGACACCTTGTATTTTAGTCGGTTCTCGTACTTCAACCCTTTCATTGAGATACACTTACGGATGATCTAGATAGAAATCCGATGTTTTTTTAGCTCTGTCGCAATGTGCCTAACACTATAATCATCAACAGACCACCTTTGACCATTTTTCAATTACTGAGACACGCAACCTTTCGGTTTTAAAAGATTTAAGTCAATCAGTTCCTGACTTTCCACCTCTGTACGAACGATGTATCTTTAATCTAAGAACAGATGGCATAAATTGACGGTATATTGGAGAAGTGTATATATGTTTATCCCCTGGACCAATCACTGAGTCAGATATCATCCGGATTACAAGCGTAACGAACGTACTTGGTGGTGTAGAATAAAGACGCATTTGAGCCTGATGCCAACGTTAAACTCATAACGAATTGGTTTGGTCAACCTTTTTGAGTGGTTATTCAGATCTCAAAGTATTCTAACAGGAGGCGGGTCAGAAATGAGTTCACGTGACCAGAGGGACATAACCAGAAGAACTGAACTGAATCATTCTTCTGTCGGGTCACTGTATGGCTTCGTGAGCAATTGGGCAAACAAATCCGACACGGCTAATGCCCCGAAAACCGGATTGTGTAGATGATTATCAGCATCGGCAAGCATTAGACCAAGGTGGTAAAATCATTTTACTGTCTTACTATTCCTGTCGCAAATAGAATTTGGCGAAAATTGAAAATGAGACAAACAAATGTAAGCAATGGTCGAACAGCCGGGATGAGTGCATTCGCTGTTACTCCTTGTCTAGAAGAAAGGAATACGTTTGTTTGATAAGTAGTGAATGTAAAACAAAGTTATAAATATAGAAAACGCGTTTTCAACTTTTGCCGATGAATCTGCGTTACGACTTATAGGAAATCATTTCGAAAACTTCGAATTCACAGTCGGTTTGCAGAAGTTGGAGACCTTCACTGGTGTGTTCGAGAACCACATGTAAGCAACATTTTGATGAAGTTTCGCTGATGCAGTATGTTCAGAATTCCGACGTGCCAATAAATTTTACAACGAGACTTGTTTTGTGTGATAAATTCATTTACGACAAAAAAGCATAATGTTTGGCTTTTTCAGGTAAAATGTTGAGGTGTCTACAATCCCCAATTTTCCCAACGAGCAATTCCACTAAATGATGGAAAACGATAAAATAAACTTATATCAATGTCAGACCACGGAAAGGTAAAGGTTTGGATGTATCCGGAGTAGAAATATTTGTATGTGTTGTTGTATTTGGATGTACAAGACCGGGATCTACAGAATGACGTATTTGTGGCAATAGACATGGTGTTGCGTCCGATGAATGGGTTAATTGCTAAATATTTTAGTGTTACGATTGTTATTCTTTTTTAAATTATGACCTTAGTACGTGTGTTAAACAGACAGTGTAAAGCACTATTAGGGAGGCTACGTTTTTATAACAAAGGTGTCCAGCCAGAGGAAAAAACAGGACGTCTTGTTCAGTATGGAAATTGCTTCTAGTGAGACATATATATTTAATAACTCCCAAAACGCTGAACGAAATCCGCCGTTTTGTTTCTAACTTTGTCTGATGGCATGTCGATTGACATTACGAGAGGGAACCTAGTGTTGTTTCACTATACAATGAAAAACCTGGAGTCGATATTCCATAAGACACATTATGGACGAGTAGAAGCTGGTGCGTATCTAGGCAATGGACGATGGCTGATTTGGAAAGTTTTAGCGACATGGAGGTGCTGACTGTATATATGTGTACAGAGAGAACGTATTTTAAAGTTTACCGAAAAGAGTTTATAGTGGACCTGGCTAGAGAATTGTGTGTACGCTATAGACAGACCAACATTTCACCTCTATCTGGCTATGGAGCACACCTATTCAACCAGAAAAAATGAAAGATATCCAACGTTCAGCTATCAAAATGAAATCAAGGTTATCTGTTTTGCATGCAAAAAAACATTCTACAGACCCGACGGATCACAACCATCCAGTAAAATAACCGTATCACAACATGGGAGATTTGTCAGTATTCATGCGTTCTGATCGATTTCATTAGATCTCGTTCATCTGGTATTTTGTGAGTACTGTCAAGCTATAGAAAATCAACAACGATGCTAGGGAGTTAGTTAACGTTATTTTACGATTTTAACTAGTGAGGCATACACCTATGCTAAAGATTCCAAAAATCAGTTTGTGTTCGCTTAACCAAGAAAACTCAAAACTTTTGTCCAATATGTGACAACATTGAAAACGTTAGAATTGCGAACTTATGCTGTGCATTATTTGTTTCTAGCTACGACTATATATCTTCGGAAGTCGAGTGTCAGTTTATCGGTGGCATCACACGTTCACACAGCGTTTGCAGACTGATTAGCAGCTGGTGAAAGGATTAATCTCTAATCCATGGTAGGACGAACGGTAATGCGTAGCGTCGGTTATTTACATTCTCTATGGTTGTTTTAGGTGAATAAATTTTCTTGCTGGCCTTGTGTTAACCACAGAGAAGTTATGACCACCTTGAGTATAGTTGGAAGTAAGGGGTTTTAAATAAGTTGTCCTCAGGAGACTTTTGTCTTTCCGGGATGTGACTATTTAGATCAGACACTATCACAGAGGCTTCCGGAATGAACATGTCGTTTCGAAAGTATTATCAAAGAACAACATTTACTGCATATTTGATCCAGCATCTGCTTTTTCATGCATGCCGTAAGTCAATACATCACCAGCATTGATCACCTTTCATTGACAAAGCCCATGAACCGAGTTACTATTGCGCTCACTGACATTAATGTTTTGAACCTGCTGCTCATGGGTTACGTAAACAAAGCAGGTTGCGACCTCGTGTAGGATGTCATTTGATGGGTTGACCATGGTAGATTAATTGAGGGATGAAGTCAAGCTGGACGATCGATATCCATAATCGCTTACCGTACTCCCTATTCGGCCTGTGAGTTGTGCAGGAAAATGTTTGGTCCGATGTGTACATGCTAGATCTTTTTCGGCTCAGAGCGGGATTTAATTGTGTACGTTTGGACGGATACATGTTTTATTTGGTGTGGTCATGTTCAAGCCTCAAATGACTCTTGTGTAAGAGTGCATCAAGCGGGAGCAGGTACCGACGTTGAACACGAACTTCTGGAAATTAGTGCCAGAGAAATTATAACTGGTAAAGAGGAAAACCTGCTGTTGGAGGCTAGGTCAGTGCCAGTTCATCTTCTTTTTGCAGTCACACCGCACATTTTCTTTGTTTACACATTTACAAGGTTTAAGTATCTTGGTTAAAAAATCCAAGATTCCCTGTTAGAAAAATACCAACCTCCAGGGGAACCCGGCCTTTTCGGACGTCGCTGGCGTGGTCGTGTTCGATGCTCAGTCACCAAAACGTAGGTAGTGATTACTACACTGCTTGTTTGCCTGTCTTCAGTCGGTTTATTTGTTGCCGTAGGTGGCTATTAACTTGTTTCTTTATCTCGACTCGACTTTGACCAATGAACGGTATTATTGAATCATGCAATCAGTCTATAATTAAGTGCGACCGCGTAGTAAAACTACGGGACTTAAATATGTCGATACAGTGTTCCATCAGTGATCGTAGGTCATCATTTTATTTTAAGCATAATGCTCGTGAAATCCTAGCAGAGAATCTCGTGCAGCCAACCTTCATATTGTCTTAGATGTTTGTAGTACTACCCTATCCTTGGTCACGTTTTGTTACGAGCGAACAATACATATTTGTGAATCAACGGGATGAATTTGTTTGAGTAACCTTTGCAGATAACATGGTCATATCCTAAGCCAAACAGTGCTATAAAAAAAGTTCATTCTCAGTGTACTATCATCGGGCAAAATATAACGAAATAAATGAGCAGGTTGTTGTAGCGCAATATTTGGACGGTATCTGATGTATCGAAAATGTTAAGACAAATGGGCCAAATCGGTTTAACTGAGATATAATCGGTGATTCAAGGTAAACGGATAGGGCAACATTAAACCGGAGTTCTTTCTAAAGTATTTGATTGGTTGATAAAACGAACTGGTACTTACTTATTCCATCTAAAAATCATCCTCTTACACGACTGTTTTGGCCTACTTCACAGAGCAAAGGACTTAAGAAAAATCAAAGTGAAGTTTTAAAAACAGAAACCATATCTTTAAATCACTGGCTTAGTGGCTAATATTACTGTTTGTTCTTCTGGAGGAAGTGCCGTCTTCACGGTCGTAATAAGCTTTAGGATTAGTAATACATTTGACACAACTTCTTCATAAAAGATTTTTATATATAAAGGTTGCACTTCCACAGGTTTGGTTGTTGTGCCGTACACTCTGCGCATTAATCCTGATATCCCTTGACACAAAACGCTTGGGGTAAATGTCCGAGCTCTGGCTTAAGATCTAGCATGTTATCAGTAATAACTCAATGCATGAAATTTACAGGACCTCATGAGAACTTCTGCTTATGCCTCATTGTTCCGAAAGTGTGGAAATTTGTACACAACCCAAACACGTCGGCTTCCTATGTAAACACAGGTAATTTGATCTATCTGAATTTTTCTGTGACGTAATTCCAAGAAGAACCAGCTTTCTGTTTTGTTCTCTTTCCATACCGAATTTCAGGTTTTTGTGTTCGCTTTAACAAACGATGGTAAAGACTGGACCTTAGTCTCAACATCCACGACACAGACAATGAGGTCTAATTTTCTTCTGTTAATAGTACACTATTCCTCCAGTCCTAACCGTTTTGTCTTACAGACCTTTTCTGCGGTCTCACTGAAACGACGGAAAATCATGTAGAACTGAAAACACACTCCTTTTGTGCATGTCAATGTGAACTTCTCTAGGTACCTTTTCTGTGATCCACGATTTGTATCAATTAGATGAACGTATTTACTCTGAAAATCGTTAGGTTCTGTAAGTGGGAAGCTTGTGAAAAGTTACCAAACTCTTTCGAATGAAATACTGTGCTTGAGTTTTGCTCTTTCCAAAGCACACCACTAGTTCATGCCATTTTTATGAGAAAAATTTTGGTTCTGGTCAAGCTTTCGTGCATTAACCGTGTAAATCACTGTGCTACTAGTCTCACATTAGATAGCTGAACTATCCTATTTGGTCGTTCAATTGAGTGCTCGGCAGATTTAATCACAGTTGCGATTCAGACCTCAGTCATAAGTCCTGTTCGAGGGGTTACTGATCGGAGTTAGCGAGAATTATTGGCCGAATGCGTAGGCTACGATCAAACGTATGAGAATCGAAGCAACTGTACTGTCATTCATATCAAGACTTTCATCTTAACACCAGTATCTATCCACCAAATTCCTCCTTCGCGTTACACTCCATCATCGCTTACTCCAAAAAATGTGACCCAATAACCGTTCACGGGAACAGTGACTCATTTAGGTTAGCCTTGTCAGGAGATCACGTAATTTACTTGACAAACGGAAGGTTTCATACTTACTAGCGTTTTGCTTGACTACACGCGAAACTGGTCTTTATAACACATTGAGCTATGTATAGCGAACACTAAAAGTCCTCAGAAGAATCTATGTTATTAAAATGGCTATTTCTAAAGAGAGGAGTGAGTGACACCACCACCGACTGTCTGTTGTATTTCAAGATTGAGGTGTTTCTAACCAACATTCTATATGACTGTTACCTGGAAACCTGCTGTCCTTAATCTCGAGAGGTTAATTTCAGTCTGGTTTCACGAGCTTTCATTGATATGTCACCTTTTCAACCACGCAATCAGCTTTCATTGACTGTCATTTAGTGAGGCGACGATCGTGTTGCTCCTACGCTATCACAAGGATGCCGTGTTTTACTTCGTCCCTTTTTTTGCACACCTGCAGCTTTTTCGAAGACCAGAACCGCCAGTCAGTCGATGGTTAGAGGAGTCCGAATCACATTGATGTGATACAGTTTAACTGTGTTACCCATACGGAATATACATTCCTTTGTGGAAGCACAACTATTACACAGTTGAATCAACCCCGTTAGCTTAACCGAGCCCATGATAGGCTGTTGACTTCAACCTGTAGTGCTGAGTCAAGTCCAACGCATTTTCAATTCCCATCGCAGGATCAACACTTACTGGTACGCGCACAAACCGACGCAAACGTATTTTTTGTCGTAAGAACGTTACGTCTGGTTCCAGTTTCAGTGTTTCAAATTAGTAAGTAGAGGCCTTTAGGAATCTTTAAGTCAATCTTCACAACTAATTCATGTGTTCCACTTAAGGTGATTTGTCTGTAATGCTGATATTCCATACAGCTTTGAGTTGTCACCAAGCCTCGCAAACAAAAATCTGCCAAGGAATCAGTCTGAACACATAGGGAGATAATCGATGAGGTTTTACTGGACAGCACTAGTTAAACCTGCGTAAGTGCTATTATCTGTCATTTGTGATAAGTAAATAAGCCAAGAACGAAAGAACACTAAATTTATACGTTTTGTTCACATCATCCTGGGCGGCTTGTGTTCTGAAGGAGGATAGCTGACACAGAAGGCTTCGAATTGGACTGACAGAATCTGGAACGTGCTTCTGACACTTCACCACGTCCATCAGGATTAATCAACCACTTATCGTTTGAGGAAGTGGTAACAAAACCACACGTCGGCCGTAGAGGCTTAGCAAGTATCATGCGGACTCGCAACCTATGACCCTCAGAACCATGGGAGTGAGAACAACTAGTCCTATGGTGGAAAGTGACTACAGTGACGCATTTATAAATGATTCAGAGTAATGATCTGTTTGCCTGTTAAAGCTGTGACGGATGAAATAGGCAAATCTTGTATCTTGCAAGTTGAGGTTGATGTCATTAGCACGGTGCCTGGAATAGAGCAAGCAGACGCTTATTCGAGAATGCGGTGACGGGGTAAAATGGAAAACCAAAATGTGTTTCTTTTCATTTAGTCAATTTCGAAGAGTTCACCAGTAACTCGACAAGTCATGCTCTCTCGTAACTATCCAGCTGCTGCGGTTGTTCTTTGTGGACAATATCAATGTGTTTCCAGTTACTGATATGTTGGAGTAAGTAACCATTTTTATGTCCCCATGATGATGCACATCGTAAGAATCGTGTACATTGGTCTGAGGAAAAATGACCTACATCGCTTGGCACATATGATCTCCCAACCCGAAAGTACAGATCTAGTGCGACGTTTATATATCGATCGGCAGTTGGCAATTAAAATCAGTGATTGTGGAACCTCAGTCATGAATGTTTTGAAAAAAACAGGCTTTCACCTGTTTTAGCTCCACAAGGGTATGTCGTTAGGAATGTGAAGTTCGCTTATAAATCAACCACAGTGACCTTGTATTAAGCAGTAAAAATAAGAGAGTTACCATCTTTCAGAATACTATTTAGAGTAAGTTAGGTGCACTTGATCTAACAATCACAACAATTAAATCTACTGCGTTTCTATACGCAATCCGAAGTATGCATCACTCCTAGCCCAAATTCAACAGTACACAATCTAAATCTGTTCAAAGGATTCAGCAGTAAGGACACAACGCTACCCACAACAACTGCTCTCCTTCGGGAAGTACGCTTTCAGAATTGGTGCCAACAGACTTATCCAGTTATTCGGTTGTGAAATAAATGACATATCTGCACGATCTCGGATCTGGTCTGGTTTTCTTCATTAGTCATGATTGTCTCTGTTGTTTTGTGTATTTGTGACAACCTCTGTCACAGAGAAAACAAAACGATATCAGACCACAATAGTTTGAACCAGCAGAGCAAAACGAAAATCTTGTACCAATCTTACGTTATGGTTTTGACAAACACAACTGACAATTAACCCTTCTGTTTTGTATAATGCAGTACGGTACTATGGAAACAACCTATAAAAGTGAGTAGACTAAGCAGTAAACTGTAATGTCAGAGCAGTTCAGTGAGTCGTGTAAGAGGCTTAAGCCAAACAAAGATACAAGATCTAATCAGATGTCAGTTTTCATCTAAAGGATAGTTGTGGATTCACCAAGGGATTCCATGCTATAGTCCAGGTTCACATACTGCCATCAGTGACTTCTCACACACAAGTTAGAGCATGTGCGACAAGAAACAGAGTGGATAGTGTGATGGACAGACAAGCTATACTGTCTTTGAGCAATCACACTTACCTATTTTTGGAGGTAAGATTGACGTTGGGAAAAAATATAAGAAGAAATACTGGAGAACAGTTTGACTGAAAATGATGTTCTCATCACACGAAATTGTCGTCATCATCTGAATCACCTCCGGCTTATACTTACTTACGATAGTATCACACGGATTAATAAGCTGTATTTCAAGGTCACAAAGCCGTGTAGTCAGCATTAAACGATATACACGACTTCCCATCGTTGCGGATTTGTAATTAATCCATGTTCGAATCAGTATGTTTCTGTGTTCTTTGTTTTACTCAAAATAAGGTGCTGTATCAAAAGCAAATTGAAGCTTCCTAATAACTAATGGGGACAGATCATTCATGAAAGTTGTTACACAGCACTTTGACGTCGTGATCCTGATTGATTAATTAGTGCCGGGTACGGTAAAACCACTTCATTCAAAGCAGTCGTGTTTTAATGTGCCAATTCTCTGCATTAAAAATACAGCCTTTGGTGTCTATCAGTTCGTGCAAAAATGATCAGAGTAGCACAAGCCACTGGACAAATAGTGTTTTCTGCTTTGCCTGTATATTTGATCCCAAGTGTGAATTACTCGTCGATTTTCAATATATTTTGTAAAGCCACTTCGTATCGATCACGAACAACGTCGGAAGACTCACTGGGACAATGAAACCGAACGATACGGTTTTGACTGTGTGTACGCATTTCGATACTGGTGAACACGTTCATATTGATGTGAGGGCATAGACTTCGTTCACTAACCTGACGCAGTTGGGGGTACCAATGGGGTTAGTTCCCACACATTTCAGTGCGATCCGTATCGTGTAGACAAACTGTCGACTAAAAGTCACATATCCAGTAGACAGAGTGCGCTGGTTGATATGGACCACCGTAGTCCTAATTAACAAGTCAACGCATGTCAAATAGCAGTGCAAGTTGGTAACCTACCGAGTACCACAGTTTTGTAAAGTAACTCATGTAAACCTTATATCTTTCCAGCTACAGTTAAACAAAACAGTATGATAGAGCCAAAACCACGGTGATAGTGAATACATGGATAATGAAAACGAAAGGTGACTCGGACAAGTCATCATGCTGCTAGCTGTTTCGTTCTCTGCCATTCCGAAGGTTGGGCGCACATTCCAGATACTGTTGCACCGGACAGTCATAAACGAAATAACTATGGTAGTTCTATCACGCTCTACTGTGTGTAACAATGACCAACTCGGCGAAACATCTTTAAATTAGTGGTCATGTACCATTGCAATTGAACTAGTCTATCTGTCAACATTATAGAGTTATGTCCTACATACTAACTTTCTGGCAAACACATAGACATATATTGTTGTCTGTAAGGGTTTGGTGGATGAGGACTGTCCAGGGTTGGAAAGTGCTGTCCGGTGTTTCATGGATTACATTCAATTAGTACTAGCTAGTTATTCAGGTGACCAAGTAAAGGGTTGACCACTGTCTATGTAGCATCAAAACTCACTGATATGGACACCTGTCTGATTACATGTCTTTCCTATCACTACTTCGTTTCACGTTCTTTCTTAACCTGCAACAATGTGGTGCGAAAATAGTGGAAGCAGGTGTTTATACTTGCTTAACCAAAATGTATTGATGTGAGTCAATGCACTTTCTTGAGAAAGTACAACGAAGTAAAATGTAGTTTGCACTATAGTAGTTTGCATAATAAATCGTTCACTGCTCAGTGTTTGCCCTTTTTTATACTTCAAATACGTTATCTGAGCTGCAGACATTCTCACTGATTAACTAAATGTTCGGACGCAACGCGCTCAAATGTGTGAGGAAATGGGAAAACTATGCCAACCGTGAAGGCTCTGTCTGTGAGCAACTATTCTTCATAC
>LUCH01000429.1:171604-214082 GCA_013368495.1 Paragonimus heterotremus
AAGAACTGAACGTATAGAACCCAAAACGCGAATGACAGTGCCATATATTCACGACACATCTGAAGCAGCACAAAGGATGCTCCAACCACTGGGCATCCAAATATCACACAAGCCAAACTCAACACTCCGTTCAGTTTTGGTGAACGCTAAGGATCGTGTAGGACCACATGAACAGTCTGGCGTGGTGTGCGCGATCCCATATCTGGGTGTGACCAACAGTAAGTGGGAGTGACAGGCAAACAGCTTCGCACACGCGTGCACGAACACAAACTAGCGATGCGACGAGGCTACCTTAGATCACAACTGTGGCACCACGGGGGGGGGGACACAGGCCATGATGGTCGCACGGACAAAGATGAAAGGGGAACGGCTTGTAGCGGAATTCGTTCAATCGACACGTAGATTTAGATAGCCAATACGTCAGCACCATTGGACACTGGGACGAAAAACGAGCGAAGACAGACCGACAGACGAACACGGTGAGCGGCAGAGCAATCCCATTCTAACACATTTATCTGTTTGATTTACTGTGACGTTTCAAATCCATATATATATATATATATATATATATATATATATATATATATATATATATATATATATACTAGGTAAATGGTTCGTTTCCTAACCGAAATCAATTTCAAAATTTCGGCTCAGTATTTTGTTCATGTCGACGCCAACCAGGCCACGCCATTTGACGGTTGGTGAGTGTGGTTTTCTTAGCCTGCTAACCGGATGGCCCACTGATTGGAGAGAAAAGACTTTGAGCGAGAGGGCACGTTTCCATGACCAAGCCCACACAACGGTGACATTAGTTTGAAACATTGAGTTCCCTTTATCCAGTTCATTAAGGCGGCAAGAAGACATACATTGCTAGATGCTAGCATTTCGTTTATTCTCAGCAGTCGAATAGATAAAACATCCAGTTATATAGGTTAAACGCATGGTGAAAAAATAGTGAAATAAACGAACATCAACATGGGAGTAATCTGGGTTCCCTGCCACGGTAACGAAATTGATTGTGTCAGCAGCTTTTGCCAACAATAGCGCCTTATTGGACGGGTTTCAAACGCGTTTCTTGAAAGATGAAGTTTTATGAAAAGAAGTTCAAGTACTTCACGATCCCGTTTATGGGCGATCATTTTGTTAACCATATGTAAGAAACTTTACTCTCCACTGAATCCAGAGTAGCTATCCATCAGTTTGTGCAGCTTCCTGCGTGCAAGTGCCACTTAATGTGTTCGCCTGGAAGGGTAACCGGGACTAATCCACTACGCCCCAAGTGGTCTACAGCTTATTACGCAACCGCGAAAGGTATCATATTAGACGGACTAATTCTCCACTGGACATCCGGATGAGCGAGAGATTGTTAGCCTAACTCTAGTGGGGAATTCAATATTCTTAATCAAACGTAGAATCCCTATACCCGAAGTTTTCAATGTGTTGCTTAAGAAAAGAAGGGTAAACTTATTGGAAATGGCCATTAATACGATGCACAGGTGTTTACAATCAGGTCTTGTTAACTTTACCAGTAGACCACTAGCCAAACTGGGCGATTGGTGATCGCCGTGCTAGCCGAGTCAGGACACCCACTGCTTGAACTATTCACAGACGGTCATGTCGCTGAATCTTTGTGCATGTAACCTTTTTAATCAAGTTGCGTGTGAGGGTGTCCTTAGTTTGTGTCAAATGACATATCGATTACTATCCCATGATCAAAACCATATGGAATCATTTTTGATGGAACTTCATCCGTTGCGATTGCATTAACTTGAGACTGTGTTGAACAAACGTCAACCTCGTAAGCGCACTATGCACCGAAATCTTGATATCTCAGTTGCTGGATTTCCATTCGCTTTCTCCTGCAATGAGCACATATAGAAAAGCGTAAATATTGTTTTCCCATATGTTTGTCCAGAAGTTAGGCTAGCTTCGTGAAATTACTTGGGATTAAAATCGCTACATCCTCCCCGTACTAGGCATTACGGCTGGAATACCGTTATAAGCCACCACTCTGTCTTGACATCAGTCAAAATCTCGAACCTAGCTGCAGCATCTACTGTGTAATTATTTTAAGTATATACAATACTGTTGATTACCTGTCATTTTTCGTAGAACAGCGTCAACCATATTGAGCTCAGTAATTTCTGAATTGTAACTGACTAGCCTTACAACACGAAGTCAGACTAATTGTGAAATTGTGCGTCCGCAATAGCAACTGTTGTAAGCGAGAGACATTTTTTGACGACAACTGACGTCCAGTGAACGGGCTGTACAATTTTCTATATAAATGGGACGTACGTTAAATAAACATTGTTCACTACGCAAAAAAAAATCGGAGTAATTGTCTGAACCATTATGAATCCATAATTTCTAGTGGTACTCGGCAACAGTCTATATAATTTTAAGTTGAAGAAACGCGAAAGTTCATGCAACTCCGGTGCATACTAAGTAAATTGCTTAATAACTCCAGTAAAATCTGTTTGCCTTTTATGATTACCAGTTTGCGTGATCAGCCTATCAATCAAAAACTGCAGTTTGGTTGATGCTTATCTTCCAGAGATAGACCAGAACTCCGAGTGCCAGTTGTTACTATTTGGGATGAAACGTTTATTGTAAACATTTGTTCATTCCCGATCAAAGGTGGTCAGTAGGGCAGTAATTAGCTTACTGTGAACTAAACCAGGGTTGGACTATTGGTCCAGATTAGAATATGGTCCACTCTTGTACTGCATCAATGATATTTTCGTCTGTGGTAGGCTATTACAATGTTTCTTCGACTACGAAATTTTTTATTTGGCGGTGGTTGGTTTGAATGTTTACTAACTCAAAGTTTAATAAAATTTCAGCTGTCGACATCGATGACCTTCAAGGCTTAACTTGGTTAAATGAATCTTCCGGCATATATCGCGAACCCTTTGTAGTAATATCTTCTAAAGCTAGTTAACACTGTACTCGATTCATGGCTAGGTGAAACGGAGCGAATTTTGTGATAAACCGTTGAAATTTCTAAAACGAATGTTTATTTGGTGTTAATTTTTTTTATCTGCAGTCCACACGGTTTGACATAATGGTTATCACTATCGGCCTCAGTTTGATTGAAGTATTGAGCAGTTCGCGTGCGCGTTCTTTCACATCCGTGACAAGAATATTGAATAGTGTGTAGTTTATGAACTAGTCAACCGTAGGGACATACGCATCTGAACGGTTTTCTCAATCCACCCATTTGTTCGGGACAAGATCTTTAATCCCTATAAGGACACTCATTATGTAAGCTTCATAACTTCCACAAATTTTCTGAACCCGGACCCGTTTGAGAAATCATTAAAACTGAGACTTGAAGCAAAAACAAATTATTGACTCACTCTAATACATATTTCATGCAGTGAACAAAATAATCAGCAGAATGTCAGTAACAATTGATTAAATACAATTTTTGTTTGATGGAAGATAGATTATTTTTAGAAGAGATAAAATATGTATCAGTTTTTCTCGAGTTTTAAGTTGAGGTGGAATATGTGATCATTTGTTTAACTGGGTGCGTACTGTCGTTTTTTGCATCAAATGAGTACTGAGAGGGAAATAAAGCCGTTGGAAATAGTTGATAGAGTGCATTAATACTTCAGATAATTAATGCGTGGTACTACCAAAAGCCCAACAAAAAATAGTCAAGATTATTCCAATTGATTCTTAACAGCTTTCTCGTACAAATATACCTGAAAAACTGTCCATGTGCGAAATAACTCTTCACAAGCTATCATGTACCGAACACTAGTAGGGTATTTCACAGGACTAGTTTGACGTAAGTGATTATCAGACCATAAGCAATGAAACTTGAAGACAACTCGTAGAATTTGCTGAAATCAAGTAGATAAGTATAAAGTTTTCACTCATTATATTTAAAAATGCATAGGTAAAATGTCTAGTTAGATCATCACCATGACTTAGTTAATCCACTGACAATCGGAACCGATGAAGTGTGAGTGTAATATCAGTATATGGAGTGTAAGCAACGTCTAACTCACACTAATGATCCGATGAACATTCTCCATTCTAACAAGCTATATGGATTTATCATATACATTTAGAATCAAACCAACTGTCCAGTTTTTTGTTTTATTTAACTGATTTACAAAATGGAGACAGCAGTACCAAGATCATATAGCGGCCTGCTAGATTGTACACTATTCTCAAACATCCAATGATCTATAATAAAATTGCATGGGACAGTATACACATTTCAACTTACAAGCAAAATGTCTTGCCAGAAAGTATCCGGTTACTTCTGGAATTAAATTCTTAGCATGAACACGCTAATGGGAAAAATCGGACAAGCAAGATATAAGGTCATTTTCGTTTTTTGTTCCAGACGGTATCCATCAATATTCAGCAAGGATTGTTTTAATTACTTCAGATGTGCTTACACATTTTAAACAAATGCAGAATGACTATGACGAGTATAATCAAAGCGAGCTGTTCCTAACAAAATGGACCCTTTTTTCTTTTACAATAGATGACTACAATAAGAAACGGTCTTATTTTTTGTCAAATAATTTGGCAGTCTTGTTTTAACTGGCACATTAGCTTACGTGCAAAAGTTGACTGTTTCATCGTGCGGTGTATAGTAAGCAATAGTTCACTCAGTCTTCCAGCCGAACAGGTGTCCCAGCGGGTGACCTCTTTTCGCAGTTGGGAATCGCTCTACTGATGCTGAGTTAGGTTATTTCACTGTATATACTCAGACAAGTAAGTCACGGCAACAGAGCAGTCATAAAGTATAAGCGATTGACACCCAGAATGGGTGTGAGCCCACTACGTTCTGCTCGATGTGACCGAACATAGATGGGCGATGGTTACGTAAGTGTGCAGAAAACCCACTCAAGTAAAAAAGTGTTAATCAAAACGCTTTCGTTTTCTTGAACAATTTTGTGTTGATGATGTCCTCAACTCATTAACTGTCCTATTGAGGAATTTCAGATGCCAGTAGCGGAGAGAAAGAGAACGGCGAACAAACTTAATCGACATTTTTGCAAACGTATAGCATTCCGCTTCATACGCAAATGAAAATTACAAATCACCTGACGTAGGTTACACGGTTTATGAAAACAGTACATTCTACCTTAAGAAAAAAATGGTTCACCGTAATCGTTTCCATTAAGGTAACCGACTACTTCAATTTGTTCACTCGAAAGCATATTGATGTAATCTACTTGAATAATAGAAAAGACTGACACATTTATAAAGTATCCATACTTCATCGTACAAGTTGATATGGACATCCATACAGGTAATACAAACGTTTACGGACAGTTGACACAAGCTGGAGGTCGTGATACATTAGCAAAATATTAAAATTTAAAATTGGGCTTCAACGAAACTCACAGGGTTGACCATAATCACAGCATGGATTACAATCCACTCTTCTTGACATTGCTGGCACCGGAATGCACTTGAAAATTGATTCAGTAGATTGGTGTAAGTGAATTGGAAGAGATGAGTAAAATTCTTATACATTCACTCAAAAACTTTCAGTAGCTAGTCTTGCGTATACAGATTTCGTGATTTTCCGGTCGCTACATTACTGTATCACGATAGTTTTTGAGCTCACTCTTTCTTTGTAATAACTGAATGTAAATGGCCACCAAATAAAATTTGTCAAATTTGAGTCATAATAGCTTTGCAAATTAAATCTGGTCGAAAATTTCTAACATATTCTCTTCGTAACCGCAGATACCAGACTATACCAAACACTAAAATTAACCTAGTGAAAAACAAATCAAGGAGTGGTTAACGTGTTTGACCCCATGAAATTCAAAAAAATAATATCCAGGCGATTTTGCACGAACTTACGCAAGGTGGTTCTAGTCAAAAACAATAGAATAAGGAATGGAAAACATAGTTTACGTGGTTCAGAAAACTCAGTTGCTGAGGATTCTTTATTAAGCATAAAAACGCTTGCAAGTTATTTGTTTCTTAGACGTATCGCAGTATTGAAATCAAGATCACAAAAGCAATTCTCTTTCAGTAAACCAAAATCCATCCCGACTAAAAACAATTATTATCCGAAGGTATCTTTGATGCTGGCTATGGTTAACATGTCCTTTTTACAATAATTCGCGAGGGCACCGACTATACATCATACGTCTGCCTGCATTTTGTGTATTTTTAATAAGTTGTACACAAATAAAACCAGAAATTAAGAATTTTTCACCGGCCGGTTGTCACGGTAGTATTTTTTGATGTGTGTGTCAGTTAGAAGAAAAAAACATGAATTATGCGTCAACCTGTTCTACTATTTAATAAGACGAAAAAGCCGTTATTTAAGCATTCAGATCAATGTTATAACATGTGTGAAGATCAAATTTGTGCAGAATGTCATGACTTTTTATCGGCTGTTATCTTGCCTTACATAAAAATACTAAGAGAAAATTCACGTGGTAACGTTTTTTGACAAGCTTGTGTGGGAATGTAATTACTTGTTTGTAGAGTGAAATATCAAGAATGGTATAATAGTATGGTAAGGTTGAATGTTAGACATTTTATATTTATGTTTCCATAAAGGTAATATTTTATCTTTTGCGTCAAAATCCAATTTAAAATGTTTATAGTAAACAAATGTTTAAAGGTTATTTTACCTCTGCAATGTAACAGCTGCAAATAGTGAGCTTTGCAGTAAGGAACTCCATCCAAAACGTGATAGTTCTCAACCCTGGAATGTTTAAAACACCGTTGTTACTATACTGCACAAAATATTGTACTCAGAATGATGAGGATTCACAAATTAATGATTTCTAATGCGAAAAGTGTTCCCGGTTTGGCTATATTGCAAGATTTATCCAACTTACCCCAGTACTCCGCAACATTTCTGACATCGAAAACATCGCTTGTGATACACTCTTCCCATTACACGAAGCATTTCGGCCGCGTAAACAGCATAGCCGCAAGCAGAGCAGCAGGGTTGTGGCACAGAAATGGTACAGCTGGGCTGCAAAAATCAGTATTGAATAGAAACTAATCAGTTTCTGGGGCTGCAATATCTTCTGTTTTGGAAACACCCAGTATATTTCCGGTAATTTATAGATGAATATAATACGTTCGTACACGGGATCAACTGGTGCAATGCATAACCGGCATAAAAGGTTTGAAATGTTGTTACATTGACACCAGAACCCATACAAATGATCAACCGACGGTAACAGACAAGATACTGGATGATTCATTGGTTCGTCCACCTACAGAACGTACGAGCACCTAGCATCCAGATTCTTAAGTTTGGACAGACACAGAACCCCCTGTATCAGGACTAAAATCCCCGTGATAGATACTGTTCCAAATAACGCGCAAGATGGGTCCAATCCTATAATTTTCCGTTGGTTTCACTTGAAGTAAAAATGACCCGCTTAATTAGGTTTTATTGTCATTCGATTAGCTAGACCTCGGCTACGCATGGCACTGTACCGTGTGCCTATAGAAGGCAATCTTACCGGGATTCGTTATCTTTATATTTTGTGCTGAATTTCTGAATTCTAGATCGGTTTCATACCTGGTCATCAACTTATGTTGCTTTTCAATTACGACAAAGCAAAATATCAACCAACAGCTTTTTATATTGCTACCGAAATTTTTGTCGAATTTGTCAACTGCCCTGCAAATAATGTCATAGTAAAATAATGACAGTTGAACTCATGTTGTTTTTGCACAGTAACCACAAGTTAGAAGTAATCTGTTCAGTTTAACGTATTTCAATTAAACGGTATCTACTGCAACATATATTGTAAAAATACCACACGGGAATAGTTATTTACCCAGCTAATGATGATTCCACGTGTCTGTGCATACATCTGACAGTGGTAATTTTTTGTGATAAATATTTTGCAAAAATGACAAATGAGCTCTCCAGAATAAGGTTGTCAACGGGCTGATGGACTTAAAGTCCGAGAAATTTGCAGTAATTCACTATCTTCAGGAATAGAAAAAATAACTGTAACTCCATGCTGTTCCTATCTTGCGTAACAAATGGAAACGCCTTATTAGGTCTCTAAAATACGAAGCAATCTGATAGAGAAACTCACAACATATGCTGGTCGGCAACCGTGCCACGGAGCCAATGGCGTAGAATTTGATGTTGTCACACAAGACCTTGTTATTGTTGCTGGTTGCACAGAGCAATCAAACGAGCAATTTGATAGCGCCATCTACACTCTCATTCGCACTTACTCAAAAATCTGACATGAGTAAGCGGATTCGGTCCATTTATAACGAACACCGACAAGTCTGTAAGTCTGTGCATTGTGAAAGGAAGAAGATTGATTGGTTGAACGTGGACTGAAGGTGAAACGACGTGAAGATGTGGAGTATCATGGTAGCAAACCTTAACCGTCATTCTAGCGAAAGGAATGCAACTAGTACACTTTTGATACATATTTTGATAGACACATTTTTGTCGCTTACAAAACAACTAAATTTAGCTGCGTGGAAAATTTATTGCAGCTATATATTTAAGGGTTATAGTTAGTTCGGAAAAAAGCAATCGACGTCCGTGAATTATAAGGGCGACACCATAATTCGGGTAGCGGATTTAAGATGCAGTATAGTGTACTGATAATAGAATCGCAAGTGACCATTCGTAAAAAACTACTGAAATTTGATAGAGGGCACGATAATTCAAATGCGCCCGTTAAAATAGGGTGGTTAAAAGTTTATAAGATTAAAAGTGTGATTCTGCTCCCTCAGTTGACTGAGTATCAGTTAATATCACATCAACTTAATCTTGGGGCAAGACGAAATAAATAATCTCAAATCGTCCATTCACTGCATCCTTGTGGAAAACAAGCAGGTAACCCAATCGTATCAAGAAAAAGGCACAGTAATCCTTCTACTGACTTCATCTGTTAGCCGTCAATCATCAAGAAGCAGACCCTGTCACAAGTCAGCTTTTTGCGCTCTACCCGACACAAGTTTATGCAATTGGTTGCAAGTTCAAGCATCAAATTCAGAATGTTCCCAAAACTTCCAGGTAGTTTATGTGTGCCACTTGACGAAGATAGAGATGTATGTGATGCCGTTGAGAAGGATCTGGTCGGTCTTGTTTCAAACAGAGTCTGATAAAGGTTGCTTCGTCATAGAATACAAGCATCTACCAATTTTACTGGTGCAACTTCCGCCATATGTACACATATAACGGAAAAGTGGCTAAAATTTAGCTCTAATAAATCAACATCACTAAATCTGAGGTAACGGTAACTTTCGAGTTCGATCCATGTCTACCATTTACACTGCCTTTGTGCATTTAATTGACGAGGGAAAACATACCGTAGTTCGGAAAGCTGCAATGTCACCTTTGAGAAGCAGTTCGTGGTAGACAAATCGCATCAGGTTTTCATTATGATATAGCTTAGGTGTGAGTAATGATAGTACGTCGGTAAAACAGTGCAACAAGCAAATGTGCCGCGATTTATTGATCAATGTATCGACTGATGATCGCATGCAATTCATTGGTGTGAAGCGAGCAAACTTTGTATGCAGACCAGTCTGGCATACACATTTCCTAGTTGAACATCCACCCCTGTGACTGACGATGAAATCTATAATTGGTTAGTAGTTTCTTGATCACGAGAACACCTAATACTATTCCATATTTTTCTGGATATTGTTGTTCGTGACGTAAGAGGGTTGTACAAAATGTTAACGTCCGTCGATGCCTATCTCCTCATTACCGTGGTGACATTTCTTCAGTTAAACGAACTTTTGTGATTCAACGTAGTAACCTAAATTCAAGTACCAGCCCAAGAGGAGAACTATGGATTTCATATAAATTGGAAATCACTCACAATTGATTGCAGATTTCGCATTCCCATAAATTATTCCAGTCGGCCCAATTCGAAAAGAAGCAAAAGACTCGAGGTACGCTCTCATTAGAGCTCGTCGGTAGTGCATATGCTTGTCATAGCCGAAACTAGCACTCCGCCACTGTATTTACCACTGCGCCATTGACCTCACATTAGGCAAGACCGAATTATCGTATGTGAACGGTCAACCATTTTCCCCTATGAATAATGATCAGGTTGCCCGATTGTCTCGAAAGGAGACACAGTTACTGTCTGTTAACTTCAATTGGTGACCCCTCGACTACGATTTCTCTTCAACTGCGTCTCCTCTCAAGACGATCGGGCAATCTGATCATTATTCACAAACGAAAATGGTTGAGTACTCACATACGATAATTCGGTCTTGCCTAATGTGAGGTCAATGGCGCAGTGGTAAACGCGGCTGTCTTATGAAAAGCGTGGCCGGAGTGCTAGTTTCGGCTATGACAAGCATGTGCACTACTGACGAGCTCGAATGAAAGCGTAACTCGAGTCTTTCGCTTCTTTTCGAATTGGACCAACTGCGATAGTCTACGGGAATAAGACAGCTGCAATCAATTGTGGGTGATGTTCAACTTATATGAAAACCAAAATCTCCTATTGCTCATCAGAAGTATGGATCTGGTCAGCCATATGGCAGGTACGACTTGAGTACGTTTAGCTACCTTTATGTTGCATGCTACACAAAATTGGTGCAGATACAGTGATCATATATACCTATATATTATAGCTGATATGCAAATTACAGAGTGCTTGTCAACATTACAAGGAATAAATCGATGATCGCCACTTAACTATTGTACCGGAAACTAAGATAGCTGATATTAACTAGTGTGTTTAGTTCTTCTGATGACAGTTCAAATTTTCAATTACTTGAAGTTGTCTTTCGTAAAGATTTACGTGCCAGAGAGGTTTTTATAACAAGCTGCTTCAGGAAACAATGTCTGTGACGTGGTAATTTAACCATCGGTTGATGTTCACATGGCAGGTTTCACAATTTTCATTGATAAACATGTACCTCATAAACAAGCAAAATCGATACACCAGCATCGCTTATCTCATACTCCAATGTAGCACTTCACTCAACGGTTGTATTAAGTTGGTAACGCCGCCTAGAAACCCATATTAAGGTTCTGAATGTTGCCTCTCAACCTCACAGTGTATGTTCAGTTAGCTTCTGCTATCATTGGTACCGTGCTTAAGTAACGCTTCTAAGAGAACTTCATACAAACAAAACACTTCATACACCACTGGAGTTATCGATCATATTCTTATTTCTTAACCGTACAACAGAGGTTGACAAATTGCATACAGAATGGCTTCCATAAGTCACAAAAAATGAACAAACCTGGCTTGTATCTATTCGTTGCATAACTAAAGGTACATGATTATAGCGTCTGTGTATGTCATTTTTGTAAAAGTGAGCTTAGCCTTAAAATCACTTCAGAACAAACCAGTGAAATGATTGGTGGGTATCAGGTTTTTTTGAAATATTTATTGTACACCACCCACTACTGATGAGCTCTAACAAGAGCAAAATTCTAGCCTAATGCTTACTCTCGAAAGGGACCGACTGGAAAGTTTGTGGGAATGTGACAGTTACGATCAACTGTAGGTAATATTCAGTTTATATAATAAAATTAGTTTTGGACACTATCCGGTCTGTTTCGCCGGGAACCGCCAAGAAAGGTCGGTTTTCTTATAGATTATAGAAGTTTGGTAAAACGAGCGATATATTTGATGGAGACTTCTGATGGAACTTTGTGATAGGCCACCTCAGATCACTACCGCGGATGGCATTGTGTAGACCTATGTTAATTCATGGGTTCATAAGTTCGTAGGTTGTTACAGGAGTGGGAAAGATTTTCGCTTGTGTATTCTTGTCACTGTATTGGTCGGTGAAAAATGTGTTGGACGGTTTATAGTTATAAAAAAAGGTTAGTAGAACTAAGTAAAGTTGGATTCAACGAAGATGTTGGCTGAAATCCTTTCAGCAACAAACGCCGAAACACACCGAAACAAGATTCAGTCAGACAAGAACAGTTACTAATCCGTGATCCTGGACTTGAATAACTGTTAAGAAATTTATGGTGCAGTTTGTTTCTCATGGATGTGCTGATTGGAAAATGCCTCAAAACTCTCAACCGATTCAGCTGTAGCCAGAGTTTGGCAGTGCGCTTCAATGTAAACGGAGCCTAACTATGAAGCAGTTCTGTCCGCAGAGCAACCTCCTCGCTCTATTACTCAATTTTAGCAAGTAATCACTTATGCATTCATCCTTATACAGTTGGAGGAAATTTGTCAACAGACAATTCAGGGTGTGAAGTATTTTGTAGGTAAGAATTAGAGCTCCACTGAGTTGTTTGTAATTCATTGAAGATTGACCTAATTTTTGCAGTCTCTCCGGATAAGGGATTTCCCTGAGCCTCGTCATTCACTAGGTGACCCTTCTTTGAACTTTTTCAATAAATGGCAAATTTTTCAAGATAAAAACGGCATATCTGTATGTTCCCCTCCAGGTATGGGCGGATTGTAGAAGCGAACATCGTCGGACACACTTTAGGGTGCAATGCTCCAAAATCAGTCACCAAAATCTTTGTGGCGTGCCTGTATGACTGTGTTTTGAAAAAGAACGACAAGTTATTTTTTACAGATCACTGCTTTAGAAAGTCTAAATCGTTCTGTGAGGTTGTCACATCTTCCGAACATTCCAAAACTCATCATCATTATTTTAAAACGGGGTCAGCAATTTGACCTTACTGGTAGTTCAAGAACGAAACGAATGAATAAGAGGGGTTCTGAGAATGATCCCTGCGGAACATTGCTTTTGGCAGGGAACCACTCTGACAACTCTCCATTCATCATGATGCTGAACCTACTGTCAGTCTGATAATCCTCAGGACACGTAAGTACTCGAGAACTGAGACCATAATTACTTAGTTATTGCAGCAAGATGAAATGATCAACTCCGTGGAAGACTTTTGTAACAACAAAATAAACCATAAATATGGTCAATCCAGCGTCGGCAGCCCTCGTTCGAAAGTCATGGAAACCATGTTGTTTCTTGGTTATGAGTTCAATGTCTTCTACCTAGGCTCGAATAGAGTCATCTAGTAGTCTTTCCATTACCTCGGAAACCAATGAAAGCGAAGCCATTAGCCCATAGCTTACTGGGTCATCTCTGAATCACCTATGAAGGTGAATGTGATTGTGAATTGTTTCCAAATTTTCGGTAGAGATGGTCATTTGATAAGGAGCGATTGAGAAGTGCCGTGAGCTATTCTCATAATTTCGTGGTACAACGTTTCAAAAAGGCGGTAAATTTTCAGTTAGTAGGTTCCCTAATTTGATCCTGACTTGTGACACTGGACCTTGGGATAATTGGGCTCACTTAATATCTGTGTGCTCAAAAGTTGTCCATAACTTACAGGTGTGCACACTTATGTACATTTTACCCAAGGTGTTGGCGGCCTCTGCATCTGTAGTGGTAGGTTCACCAAAGGTTTGCAGTTCAGAAAGGTCAACCATAGACCTCGCGTGTGTTATAACTTCGACGCAGAGGAGCCTATGATTCAATTTCAAATTTTCAAGCAAGACCTTGTTTATAGCAAAATCTTTCCTTTCTGACAGCAGTCGTGATACGATTACCCTACGCGATTTATTCAGCAGACGCATGTTTAGTTTGTTTTAGCTGGTACTTGTTTCATGCTGAACGTTTCAGTGTAATCAGACGTTTAATGGTAAATTGTGGAAGTCTCGGCTTTTTACTAGGTAGAACATACTTTACTGGAACACGGTTGTTAAGAGCATCGGAGATATTCTCCGATGATCGTCTAGGTTGAATAAAGTGTTGTAGCCATGTCGTTCTATTTTACCAAGCTGTCTTCATCCCTGTAAAATTAGGCTAAAGATTGACATTCGAACCTGTATTTCCGGGAACACACTGTCTAGTTCCGTGTAGGTAGCCGAAAAAGATTATCTTGTAATCACTACAACGAACTGTAGCTGTGATATTCAGATTGCCTAAGATATCTGCCTATTTGACAAGAATGTAATCAAGACAAGATGGTGCTCTGCCTGCCCGTCACATTGTAAGGTCCTGGACATACTGATGTAGTCCAGCTTCCATTACATTCTCAAAGAAGTTCTTGGTGAAGGAAGATATTGCAATATTGATAGAACTGTTTGTAAAATCTAGCTCGGGGCAATAAAAATCTCTCATTATTAATGATCCATTTTAACCTGGGGAAAGTATTTTACACATAACTTTCTGCAAAGCCACGCCGGCCTCCCTGTGTGCAGAGAGCGATCACAGGTTGCCTCATAAACGTATTTTGCAGACGATCACAAAATTAAATCATGAACAGAAGTTCTGATCTAGATCGTAACAATGATAGACATTACTGAAGGGCTGTAACAAAAACAGGACTCTAATGTTGCGATATCTTTTAAATGGAGCTGGTTAAAAGTCAATATGAGTGCAACAACCGTGGTCTAATTTTAATGACATACAACTTACATCATTTGAATCATTTTGCTGTTTAGGACGTTCACTAGTACGGAAATGTTACTCTACAAATAAAGATCACGACATGGGTTTCAAATGAGACAAAACTGTGAAAACTGTGGACCTCCGCAAGATTCAAACTAGCGACGGAAACAGCACACACAAATGCGGCCAATGCTTTGTCAGCTGAGTCACAAACTTACATCCGAAGTTTATCAATTTCACTTGTGGACTAAGAGACCCACCTAGTGCAGTATAGTATGAGATTCACAAAACGATTCATCGGATTAGACGATTACGTAAGATTTCCCGAACAGTTCACAGTGGAATTCAATAGTGGCACCGTTGAGCACTGAAATTGCCTCGGGTAGAGAGATGAATCTAACTATGAACTTTTTGGCGTAGCTTCTTCGCTCAGCTAGTACAGCGCTTACAGCGTTTGGTATGTTGTTTCTACCGTTGATCCGAATTCAGCAGAAGACCATATTTTTAAAAAAATCAATTTTGTGTCGTTTAAATTACAGATCTTGCCATAATGGGTATAAGTTATATGGGTTTTATTAACTGCTCAATGTACTTATGTACTGAACAGAGAGTTGTCAAGAATGAATTCTGTGGATCTAATGTCACTGTCAGCATAGCCTCCAAGTAAACATCAAAATTTTAAGTACTATAATATAAACAGTTTTATCGAAAGAAGACGAGAAAGATACCAACTGATCCAGGAGGACCCTATTATCAAAAGAAAATCCTGACCCTCATGATGTGACGTATTCACTTAATATACATCCTCAGTTGCAAAAGCATAACTTCATACCTTGTGTTATGTAGTAACCTCAACTAGTTCCCTTCCCCCATCAACCCAGTGATTCAGTTAACGCTATGACGTATTACACGAATAGATGTGTGACCATACTTACTATGTTGTAAATAACTTTTTGAGTATTTTTTAAATTTTTCATCCCTACGATAATCAATTGTCTGAGACTTCTTTCGACTGGTAGGCGATTACACACTCGCGTTGCTGGTTTGACAATCAGTATCAGTACACTACGTTATTCACTTTCATCACCACATCTTTCCAACGTGCTACGACAATATTAAGGAGACCAAAAGGTGTTTCATTTTTGAAACGTGAGTTCAATTTCATGGAACCTAGTCGATGTAGATGCAACACAGGGAGTACGATAGATTTGTCTTGTTAGAAGCGTCATTACAGAAATGCATTTGTATTTTTTATTATTCTGGTCATTACTTAAGACTGGTATAAGTATGTTAACGTGCTACAGACCACTCTAAAGATAGTGCAGCAAAAAAATGATCCCCGTTAACTTCTGCTCATGATATTTACGCAGTTGTCACACGATGCTAAGAAAGTACACCTCCAAGCCAACAATAATGATAATTACAACTGGTTCAGGATAAACACAGATAGACTGATAGACCATTTATTTGACAGACAATTATTTCCGCTTGCATACAACGTTCATTCTGCCTGGCCATTTCTATCAGCAAGACTTCACAACGGCTGGCATCTATCACTAAGGCAATACGGTAACAATTGTCTGACGTCTCTTTTTCTCTCAATCCTTTTCTCAGTAAGATGAGGGGACTTTGTAAAATTGTGGGGCCAAGGTTCATACTATAATTGAACCAACGTAATTGTGAATAACATCACAAACAAAAATGACTTTCTGTACTTTTATGTCCCCCTGTAAATGTTTCTAAAATAATTTAACCGTTGAACAGACGGAACCGTTAAGCTAAATCCAGTTTAATCGCAAAAGGTTTCATTAATGGTTGCAAGATGTTTGGTTTTTTCAAAGAATGTTTTGAATGAAATATCTGGTACCGAGTAATAATGGTTCATGCACCAGTTTGAGTATTCTTTTATATTTCGTTTTTGGGAGGACAAAATATTCTAGAATGAGCAGGCATCCCCAAATTTGTAAATAAGTAGACGATTTTTCTTCACCTGCAATGTTTATCACGAGTAGGATCTGTTTTAGCGATAAGCGATAAGGATTTGCCTTGTGTTAGTCGAACTCTACACACACCTCCTGATAGTATTTGCGTTCATTCAATGCTTCTAGCCATCTCCTTGAAAAAAGGAGCATTCGGTTTGAGTCGCGTCAACTGTAGAGGTCATATGTCCTGCATATGCTTGTCATGGCCGAGATATGGATTTTTTTGCTTCTGACAGAGTCAGTACAGTTCATTAATGCATTATTTCTCGCAAATCAGGGACCACCAAAGTATCGTTCGCAAAAACAACCAAATCACTTTGTCTGTAACGCTCAGGGTACCCGATTTTATCGAGAAAAGACATAGTAAATGCCCTGGTAACCTCCGCCGCTAACTTCAACACCATACCAACATCGCGAAATTCATTAAACCTGCTTAAAATCTGTATCTACGTTTGGAACGGTAAGGCAATCCTTACAAAAAAATCCATGTCTTTTGTAAGCACGAGCCGCGGTAATTTACCCTGTTTCCATAACACAACGAACATGTTCCTCGTTACCATGGTTTTACAGGAAAATCATCCACATATTTCACAACAGCGATTTGTCGCCGATCGCATGTTTCTCTAGTCCAGCACGGTTTGTAGACCTTTAAAATTTCGTCGTTGATGTTCAAATATTATAGTCTGCTCATTGAAAACTATAACTAAAAAATGATCCCGTTAATCACTTTATCTTGCTTAACGAAAAGGCAGCTATCAGATGATCAGTTTTTCTGCTTAATTTTTGTAGGGTGGGACTAAGTCGGCTGTCTGATGACCAAAATTCAAAGACTTCCAAATGCTACCCAGTTTTCAGATTCAGACTGAACCTTTAAGTCTATAGATCTCTTAGTAGGCTGTGTTCAAACATTCTTAAAAAGCAATACTTCTGTGTTCGAATGAGAACAACAATCTTCATGTTTATTTCCACGTGATCATCTATAGTGCGTTTGTGTATTGTGAAAAATACTTCCGAGTAAAAGTGCATACAGTCTTTTTTCGTGTAAGTTTAAATGACATCTGTGCTTTCTTTGCCAAAGCTGCACAATTTTGTAAACAGACCTAAGTCGTCCGTCATTAGTGGTTCTAGCTGTTTTTGTGTGCACAATCTTACATCTTGTGGTCGCTAGGATACCATTTAGCACAATTCGAGTGAGTAATCCCTACAACTTTACCTTCACTGGCACTGAATAGTAAATGAATCAACGTTATTCTGGAATACATTTCCATCTACCGGATTGCGTGTAGCTCGGCAGATTGTTATCACTGTCAATGAACAGTACTTGTGGTCCAAAAATATTTGGATATTTGATGACATAGAACAACAGTAACGAAACGAACGTGGACCATTGAGGAGTGGGAGTATTGGCACTTATTGACACATACTGAGAATTCCGGAGCGAAAGAGGAATCAACAGCAATTTTTTGTTTGTGAAACACAATTTCTAGTTGAACTGATATTCAGAAATCTTCGTTTTTACTTACAACTCCGATATGTTAATAATTTAATCTGAGAGCCTACCTAAAAGCAGATTATCGCATTTTCACTAAATAAAATATGGTTTCAACAGCTGATGATTACACAACTTTCGTAACAACCGGAAGTTTTCGAAGAAGTTGAAAAACTCGAAGAAACCTATAATGAGAAATCCTTCATCAATGGTTTTGGCCAAAAATGTACACGAAATTTAGCATGTTTGAGTCACCTGGATGTCATATACTATGATTAACTAAGGATTCTAAGCAAAACCAACTTGTTCTTAAAGGAAACTTTGAGGAATTTGTCTACTAAAGGCATAGTAATCAACAAATGGCTCGTTGTGTTACCCAAATACCCAGGCCTGAAGCTGGGAGTTGCGTGCAGGTTCCATGAAACTGCTATTAAGCATTAATGTCATTGATTATTGACGCTACCGCACGTGATCTGTCACGGCTCGCACTCGTGACTGCTGTTGCTTTGATCCTATTTGTACGAGGTACTGTTCTTCAAGGCCACTGAACCGTATTGATTTTCTCTGTGGGCGTTAGGATTGAAACAGTCAGTTCATTGCACCCTTTGATTCGTATCACAGAATGGGAGATTACAACTTCAATTCCCATCTTTCCTAGAAGGTCGGTTGAAAAGGAGTGGTCTCGCATAACCTCTAGCCACTCAGCCAATCTAACTGCACCTAATTTCTAGATAGTTGAAATATCAAAACCAGGGAAGATATTTGTACGATAATACTTGTCATATTCTTGTTATACTTTCGTCAGTACAATGGAGAGCCATGAACAGTTGCAAGACTTCCACATCCGTGTGCACTTTGATTTTAGTAAAATGATCTACTCCAGACAACCCATCAGTAGATCGCAGTCTTCTTCTGATGACTCAGGGTGAGCCAAATCATTCTGTAATGTTAGTTTTCACAAATCCACTGTATTTATAAGAAAGCCGTGCAAACTGCGATATCCTTCAATCACCTGGCAGTCGGTCACCAATAGGTACATCCCCCTGTAGTCACCCTAATTGCGTTAACGGTTTCATGATGCCCTTTCTGCCTACCGTAGAATGAAGTATGTGATTTTAGCTCCAAATAACTTGTGCTCAATTTTGTTGCTCCCACAGACATTTTAACACATGCAGCCCTTCGAATCAAGCTCTTTCCAGGTCTCCGTTTGAATACAGTTAGAAAATCGTTGACCAAAATGACTGTGAATATTGTCATCATAAACAAAAACTTGTGGCGAGTTGCCATTAGGATTCCATCGCTTTTTCGTTGGTGGAGTTGTTGCTCCTATAAAGGAAGTCACATGAAACTTTTATTGCAGAGACGTTTGATATCAAATAAACTCCATCTGAAGCAGTTAGTATATCGTTCTGGGTGTAAGCGTGGTTGTTATTCACAAGTTCTACGAACAACCAACGATCAACCATTCACAGTTTTGAAGGACGTTTCCAGCAGAGTAACTATAATCTTACCATAGTTATTTGTTTGACATTCCAAGTAGAATCGGAAAACGGTGTCAAGTTCGTCAACTTACTAGTTCGCCAAACTCAAACCCCGAGTAAAACTTTCAGTTTGAGACTATCAGGCTGCCACGATGTGACTGCGTCACTTTTGCCCATACACTCGTCGGGATAAAACAGTTGCATAGTCTGCATCATGTCCATGATCTAACATGGCGACAGCAGTATTCGAAATCCAGACGAGAAAACCCATCCACCGAACAAGCCCCCTAAGCCGGGTGAACGTACGGGCCCAATACGCCCCTCAAACCACAGCCAGATTATCTCTGTGTTGATAGGGTCTGAGTGTATGTGCATTTCCAGTGAAGTCGCTCGACCCTATCGACCAAGTGGTTTGGCCATCACGGACCACAATCGATAACACCTGACTTTTGCCCACACGTCTCTAAAATCGTATCAACGCTCGACAGGCAATGTTGGACTGAGAACCAACATGCGTCGGCGAGTGCAAGTAAACAAAGTAGGAGTGCAATATTTCCCTAACGGATTGTGACATTCCGATTGCTTTTGCACCAAACGACAGATAATCAAAAACTGCATTCATAAACGACAGGTTTCCAAATAAAGACTAGTCAAAACCTAACAATTTTTCCATAGAATCTGAGACATGTCATGTTGTGTTTTCTGGTTCATCCGACGAACGTTGAGTGACGCACGTATAACCAACGACGGCAAATATCAAAAACAAGTTAAGGCGCTGAAAACCGTCACGTAGCAGATTCAAATAGAATGGTCCGCCGACTGAACACCGTTTTGATCAATTAACCAAACCGCAGTACTGAACGACTTGAGTAAACGAGTCGAATCGGTGACACGATTTCCTCTCGAAGATCGAGTAAACGCAGAGTTGAGTACACTGTAAAAATTGTCAAGTTTTGACTAGTCTTTTAGTGATTTGTAAACCTGTCGTTCATGAATGCAGTTTTTGATTATCTGTCGTTTGGTGCAAAAGCAATCGGAATGTCACAATCCGTTAGGGAAATATTGCATTCCTACGTGCGTCACTCAACGGTCGTCGGATGAACCAGAAAACACATGATATGTCTCAGATTCTATGAAAAAATTGGTAGGTGGGCAAAAGTCAGGTGTTATCAATCGTGGTCTGTGATGACCAAAACACTGGGTCAATGGGGTCGAGAGACTTCACTGGAAATGCACATACACTCACACCCTACCGACACAGAGATGATCTGGCTGTGGTTTGAGGGGCGTGTTGGGCCCGTATGCTCACCCGGCTTAAGGGGCTTGTTCGGTGGGTGGGCCTTCTCTTATGTACTCCGGATTCTGTTACCCGGTCCAGTGTTAGGGTACTTATGGTACGTTTACCACGGTGTTGTGGAGGTCATATCCTGTAGTGCTAATAACCAAATCTTACTTACGATTGGAATTGGTTGATTCGGTTGATAAATTGCGATTTCGAGATCGTTCCATTTGTTTTCTTCATATATATGTCGATTCGAAAAATAGGGCGGTTTTTAACTTTCGGTTTAAAAGTGATCAGCCCCCCTTAAATATTATAGTCATTGTTGCAGATTCGGCCGTGGAAATATTTCGTATGCTTGAAGTGTTGTGTGACAACGAGTTTTTCAGAGTTGACAATAAGTGTATGGTATAAATACAGTATGCTTATTTATACAATGAATTACTTAGCTGTAGTGATACAAAAAGAAGTCTAATGGTGAATCGCGTTTGAAATTGTCCGGATACAATAGGTTGAAAGCATACAATGGGAACTAAGTTATTTTGTTGGTCCCTAAGTCCATAATGAAAGACAGTGGAACGCAATATCAATTTGTATAGCATATTAATTTCATTCTGAAGCAAACGATGCAGCGGTTAACTGTGAACGTCGGTACATAAAAACTGTTTGCAGCCGAAAACAATGTCGAACAATTTAAAGGAATCTTGTGGTTCACTGTCAAGAAGATACAAGAACTAGTCAATAAGCGTCAAACAGTTGT
Organism: Paragonimus heterotremus; assembly: GCA_013368495.1. Classification (NCBI taxonomy): domain Eukaryota; kingdom Metazoa; phylum Platyhelminthes; class Trematoda; order Plagiorchiida; family Troglotrematidae; genus Paragonimus; species Paragonimus heterotremus. The sequence goes on from LUCH01000429.1 coordinate 192,954, forward strand.
AGTAGATGCGAAAACTAATACAATTGCAAATGGCAACGTAACGTGTAATGTGTGTTATGTTGTGAAGCAGGGCAATCAAAAATGGTTTATCCGCTAGTATTTTCTAGTGTGCTTTCGCTTTGTGAAACGCCTAAAATGAAAAAACATAAGCACGCAGTTTATACAAACGTAAATAATAGGTTGTCGGATTAATAACAAGTTTGTCCTTTACTACCCGGGAGGAAAAGTACGGTGGATCTTAGTGTTTGAATGATGCTAAAATGGAACCTTCTCCCAGAACGGGTTACAATTTTTCAACCCCGCCCTATGTTATTATTTGTATTTTGATCACAAAATTGATCATAGTTTTGTACAGTTTTGTGGATCGTTCATTTTAATTACATTACACATGGATCGTTTACAACTTTTTGCTGGAATCAAAATCTTCTTCATGACCATTCAAGTTCGGCTGATTTGTTACTCATAAACATTCGCAACAAGTGAGTTTATTCAAACCAATAAGTTGAAAACAGTTTAATCAACTAATTTATTCAAGCATTATTTATTTTAATGCGTGCTGTGTGTTCACTATAAATATTGTGTTTTACAGTTTTGGTTAAGTTTCACGTAACAATGCGGTTCCATCCAACTAAAAGAAACGCTTCCTGTTTTTGCATGTGTATATAATGGTCATCCTAAAGCTTACATGGTGACGAACAGAAATCGGAATCCGACGGTGGTGTTGCTGCTGCAGGTAACTCAAACATTCGGTTCCGGGTAATTTTCTTGACATGCATCACCGAGGGTGTTGCACATATGCCAACTAAACGTTAGGACGAAAAAGCACTGTTACACAAATCGATCATCGGAATATGTGTAGGTCTTTCAATACCCGTCTAAAAAAACAACATATAAACCATAAGTTGCAACATCTAACGTTCGAACACTCTCTACTGCTGTTAACGAAAGTCATCAATGGAGGCTGATTATTATTCGGTCAAAAGTGGAGGTTCAGGAAAGGATGGGAGGAAATTGAGGTCTCACAGAAAACTTACTCCCGTTCGCAAAAGGTATATTCTGCTATGCGATATGCTTATACCACTTCAATAAAAGTGAACAAACTCCAATTGAACTGACCGGTTTGCGATGAGCACAACCTTAGTATGCAATCGTTAAGTCAGTGACTGTATGCGTGCAAAGTTACTGGTTTGATATCTACTTATCGAATGCAACTTACGATAAAACGCATGTCGTTATCATGAATTGTCCACAGGGATAGATTTTGATTTAACTCACGAGACGAAAATGCTTTGGATGGATTTTATAAAATATACACTGCTGAGTTGCTTGAAGTGTAATATCCTGTTGGTTGTAACCGGTTTTAACTGGAATTTGCCATTTATCATTGTTGGTTGTAAAGTATACACTGTGAAAGCAGGACTGTAAACTACATGTTCACTAGATGGCTTTTTGCAGACATACACACAGTCAGTGCTGCTGCTGATGTAAAATTTTGCTGTACTGGATGACACACACAATTTCAGAAAACTCGTGTTGTCTTCAGTCTAAAAGTATGAGTTTTGGTTTAATGGTTGAAACAATTTCCACGAGGAAACGTTTTGGTTAATGTTTAGTTGAGTTCTGATTTCAGGACTTGAACGAGAAAACTGTTAGCATATACAGTAGTTCAGTAAAATCTTGTACAAGTTAGTTTAAAAATTCAAATGTAACTAAAAAATAAATATCAGGCCTCATATTTCGTCTACTTTTCAAAAATTTTGAAAACTTTCTAGAGTGCTAATTGCAAGTAAACTATACGAATTCTGATGTAGATAACTCGACGCTTTTATCACTAGAAGTACCGGTTCCACAATGTTAGTTCACGTTTTGATATAAATATGTAGAAATGTTTCGGAACCTGCTTATCTTGTTTGTTTATTCGTGATCACGTGTCTACGGCCTTGTGCGAAAATAATTGTCTAATGCATGACAGTATCCTTTTGAATGTTATCCACGGGTCCATCGGAACGTTTAGCTGCCTCCAGTTTTCTTCTTTAAAAAATGTTTTCCATCCCGGAGAGCAGTTTTATCCTCCGCTTATAAGCACTTCTCAGGCGATTGCCAGAGTTGTTGTTTTCCGTAGATTTTTGTGAACAGATTTTGATCAAAAAAATATCATATGCAATATAGTATGTACATTGTCAAACATGTGAAACTAAATGAAAGTTTTGACTTCATTCGGCTTTGTTTGACCGTGTGTAATAATGGCCAATATCATCCGAAGAAAACTGAAATGTAAACGGCTACAGAATTTTGTATATTTAAGATACTGTTGGATGTTGAATACTGAGAGATCCGGAATACCCTACTGTTATACGTACGAAAGTCTGTACTGATATACATGACCATATTCCTGTCTTGGATATAATCTTCCACCGTCACAAAAAGTATAACCGTGACAGGAAACCTTTTTAAGGGAACAAAACATCCGAAGGAATTCAAAGGTAACAACGCGTGATAATTTACATTAGATTTTCCAGGTCAATCCAGTGACCCCAAACCAAAAAGTGGCCCCGTTTATTACTTACCTGAATGCGAGTTTAATAACAAGAATTTTGTAACTGTCCACATTGTAACCTATTCTTAACTTCTAACGATATAATAGAAAAATTTTCTTGAAACGAGTATGAAGGAAATTTAAACAACCTCATGTATTTTTGGCGTAAACCACCTAAACTAGAAAAAGCCAGGGATTCCAAATTTCAAATAAACCATACACTTATAACGCAGGCACCGTTGTAAAACCGCATGGCGATGTTTTCTTGCATTTTCATATATTGAACATATGTGTAAGACGTCGGTTATCAATTCAAACTGATTATCAACGCCAACGTAATTTAAAACTATACCACGGTTGAAAAGTCAACAGCTACAAACAACACGCAGAAGTTTACTTACGTTGTTCAGCGAAGAGCTGCAAGAAGTCCTCCAAACAGTAAGGCTTACCATTCGCTATTTCATATTTTCTCATTCTGAAGCACACAGAGACGTGCAGTACATTGTTAGAAAAATGGCCAGTACTTCTCAGCAGGTCAACAGAAAAAATCAATCGCTAACACCCATCACTCACTTTAAAGTCTCACCGCAGCAGGTACATCGAAAACAGTTGTAGTGGTAGTAATGTTGCTGTACACAGACGCCGTCTCTTGGATACACTGGATGCTGACAAACCTCGCAGTTGTGGCATTCACTTCGTACATGTGTCATCGGTATGTACTCAGTACACTTTGAACAAAAACAACGAAAGTATCAGATGAATCAATGTTCACCTTCCTTAGAAACTAGCGTTATGAAGTGCCCTTTTTGACGTTCGTTGTTGGCATAGTACAAGAACTTGTACCTGTATTCAGCAGTTTAGCACCATGAGTACAACGTGAATAGTAGAGATGGTTTAGTATTAAACTTCCATCAGCTGATTGCTGATAGTTTATCTCGATTGAAATAATCAGAGTTGGAGAAGCACAATTATCGTAAACAGATGACGGTCATTCCAGTGGTACATTGTTTCATGGAATTGTTTAGTTGGCTGGCACAGGTCTAAGAATTCGGTGCCCGAATTACCGTCGGTTGTAAGGGCCAAAATGTACCTGAATGATGAACTGTTTTGCTTGCTGAACGTAACCCGTAGTGACTGGTTTTGACTAAGCCAATCTCATTCATTTTGAATTCTTTGCATTGAGCACAAATCGAAACCAATGTTAGCTGATTTTACTTACTGGTCATCGTGTTGAACGTTAGCGTTTCATTTCGATGCAATCGGCCCAGAGTCACCTTACCTTGGTAGTCGTTTTTATTAGAGTGGTCATTTTTGAAGAGCTCATGTTGCTGCTGCTATTGAGGAAAGTATTTCACAAATGCATTCTGAAACTTGGTCAATAACATACTATATTCAACGATCGTATCCTGAGGTGGAAACCATTATGAAATGTATCGCTACGTTCTCAACCACAAAACAGAAACACTTATGTGACAGGCAGCCAAATCGAGTCCTTACCATTTGTCTTCTTTGTTAAGGAAGTGCACTACTGCATACTGACTCGTCCAGGCGTATACCTACTCTTGTGAACTGAACAACTGTTAAGACAACCCGTCAGCCTTGTTCTCCTGCCATGTGTTGTAAAACCACTTGTGGTTGGCGCTAAGAGCTTGTGAAGCAGTGCTGAGATGATTAGTGTGGGTACTTGATGCTCAGTTATTCTTCTTGCATCCCGAGGTGTTGCAAAAGTAGTTGGACGATCTGTTCATCAAATATTGATGACAAAGTATTACAGAACTTCACATGAAGAAAGAAATTCGTAAACCACTGTTCTTCGTACATTGGCGAAACTGTTGATGTTTAAACAAAGTAACCGACCAATTAGTTGATTGTATGATGACAAAATGGATTGGCAAGCATTGCTGCAAATATGTGAACGAAACCGGATTAAATGAACGTTCTGAGTAGCACCGGTGTACAGAAACTTTGGTGATCTGCCAATCCTTGATTGCATTAGTTGAATTATGAGCGGATATAAACAGGGGTTTGTTCATTTAAACAAGTTTTGGGGTTGACTTGCAGGAAACAATATGTGACACGGCAAACTGGAACTTTTGAGTAAATGATCTGTCTACTTATGTTAGGACTATACGTTTCCGGCACATAAGTTCGTATTTCAAATTCTCAGCATTAGTAGTCTAGACCTACTCCTGGTCCATCCCAACAAGTCTTCCGCTCTTCAAAGTTCAATGGAAACCATGTGTCTCAGTCAATGTTTTTAGCTAATTTGGGCATAAATGGTTTTTATGATACATCACACGAATCTTTCTGATTGTTCACAATTATACTCTGTCAATGCTGATCATACATATTATAGTACGAATTGTGAGTGGTTTTCATCACTGGATTCAATAAAAATGTTTTTTTTAAAAACTTTTTCGACGCGTTATGGTCTGTTTGGTCAAACTGTATAAATGAATTAAAATAGTGAATCAATCCAAAAGGCTTACATGCTTTGTTCTCGAGGAGCATTCGGGATCTGATAAAAAAGAAAACCGTTTAACATTTTTTTCAAGAACCAGTGGGATGGATTTGTCCTCTCTACTATTGCTTAACTGACAAAATCCCTTCAATGCTTCATGTATTCTTAAGTTTAATATAAACTTACATAATTATATACGCCTTTAAACTATTTCACTCGTTTGTTTAAAAGTAGACGTTGTGTATACAGTGAACTTTTTCTCATTGCAAAAACATTTGTAATAAGTTATTCCGATGTATACTACGAAATGGTCACTTCAAATAAGAGAAGTGCTTTTGATTGTCACAAGAAGGAGTTTGACATACTTATAAACAGAACACAGTCTTGTTTTATATCTTAGCCTTTCTTCTCATACTTATCGCGATGACCATATGATATTTGAAAATTTCACTATAGAATGTTCTGCTTTTCTGTGCTTTTAAAACGGTATTCCACTCTACTGGATTTGGTCTTAATACGTAGGGGAATAAGGGAGTATTTGAGCCGAACTTTCTGGGTGTCATCATGCACCACATTTTCTCAACATTGGAAAACAGCAGTTAGTATACTCACCTCTACAGCACAACATCTGTTTGTAATGTGGTTTACACACCGGCATACCATCAAGCACAAAGTAGTTTTCTAAACTGCAATTGAAAACCAACAGAATCTTTGAAGAATATATGATTTCATGTAGCGATTGTTTGAAAAGCTTCTTGAAAATAATGAAATCTGCCATGTAACGTGCAATGTATGCAGTTGTGCGTTTCGCGATACAATAATGTTAGAACTGTACCAAATCATTACTGCTGACATGATGTTCAAACTTACTCAGCAACGTTGACAGAAGTGACATATTTTCGCAAAAATACCATGATTAACATTGGTATCGATATACAGAGTTATTTGTTTTAATCAATAGCCACTTACCAGAGTGGTACGCCACATACATGACATCGGAAGCATTCTCTGTGATATATCTTCCCCAGCACCCGAACAACTTCTGTGGCACAAATTACCTTTCCACAGGCGTCACACATACACTGTTCGACGTATATAATGCCGCATGCCTACAAAGGATTGATGACATGGTTTATTCACACATAAAGGTTTGATTCCTCAGGTCAGTTAAACTTATACTTGCCATAATATCATGCTGTTTTTGGTACTGCAACAAAGGTTATTACTTGGAACCAAATTACATGACATAAACGTAAGCGGCTTATTAACTGGTGCCTAACTTGACTTGATGTGACTAGTAGTCTCGGTGATTACCTGTTAATTAAATCCAATAGTATTCGCTAGAACATTTTGTAATTTTTCAAAAAACAAATTGTTCTTGTCGCTGAACCTTGCATACTGGTACACAAAGCTATTGTTGCGTTGTTTCCTAGACGTCTTCTGCGTAGGAAAAAAGGTTTTGTACATGATATCATCTAACGAAACAACAAGGTGTCTGTAAGAAAACTGTCACACTAAGACAAAACAGTTAGTTCATTTTAACCTTAGCAACTGTGTTCATATGAATCGTCTATAAGACAACTTACCGGTGGAGGAGCAGATGGGGCGGCTGCTGCCTCCATCGATGATAAAAATGGGTGCACTATAGGAAAAAAGTGCGGAATAGGTGAAGGTTGAAACCGTAGGGTATGATATCATTTTTTATCCCATGAAACGATATGATTTACCCTTTGTCAGGTAAGTGGCTAAGTCTGAAAGTTGAATCAGCTGGTTGAAATCAGTGAGTGAACAATCACTCACCAAAGAGTTGGACAGAACAGATAGAAAACAACTTGTTCGGCATCAAAATTCGGGGGCATTTCGTTTCATCAAGATTCAGTAACATTGTAAAGAGTAAGAGGATTGTATAAGTGAATCAAGCCACTCTGTTAACTTACTAGTCATGCAAGTTATCAAGCAAGATCATGACAACCTGTTGACGATTTCCGTTAGACTACTGTCGTTTATGAGCAGAGGGTTTCACTATGGACGACATACAGCGGAGGACAATCGGTCTCTTATTGAAGTAATTCTCTTTGAGGCCAACCATCTCATATGAAAAGTAAACTAAACCACTTTTGAAACGCGATTTATTTATCAAAAATGTCAAGTTACCCGTAGTTTAATAAGAAATGTTAGGTTGTTCCAGGCGACAGCAGTTGCTGATACAAATCTGTGTACTTTCTGGAAACGTGTGAAAGCCACTGATGTTATCGTCATTCCAATAGCATGGTGCAGAACCTCGGTAGACCACAATAATCTGCAAGCATATGCTACAACGGCGTATGTGGTTTGTTGATTACATATTTAGAACTGAATATTAACCATGTTACAAATCGCACTTATTTTGAATGCTTCCATCATAAGTAACTTTTAGTTACAACCATCTTGAGGCAGGACTAAGTCATTCTGTTCTCGAAGGAACTCCACATGAGCAGGGACTCTGTCTGGGTGAACACCATTCTGAAGCTGTTAATGCTCTGTCGTTGACTAAAATGGCAGTCAGTACCGTTTGAGGTAAATGTACTGACAGAAGCCACCACCGATAGTCTGGTCTTCAACAACTGGTATCATTCATTGCAGGTTGATAGCTTTTAACGTGCAGTATAGCGACTTATACGATTATATATTTGATGACACATTAATTGTCATCTTCATATGCTGAATTCCTCGTCATTGAAACACACACGCATAATATACGCATTCCAATAGAAAAAATTTGGTGGCTGCCAGATGACCAAACAATGGTGTACACTACGAACCACTGAACGGTGGGCATTAAACTATACACATTGGTCAGACTGCCTTGAGATTCTAAAGAAGCAGCCTGCTTTCATAACATAATTTATGCAGACGAGCAACCAAACTTACATTGTAAGTGAATCATGAAAAGGAATTACGTTACATGTGTAATTTGGCTGTGTATGTATGGAAAATACTTACGTTTAGAATCGACGGCAGCGGCGTAATCCACGGTGCAGTAAGTCTTTCCTTCAAATTCCCGAAAATTACGCCTGAAAAATTACAAAAACTTACTCTAACTTTAGATACACGAACACTATCTTTTTCTACATTACCTCGTTAAGCTCGTTGTTTAGATAACGTTTTCGTTTGAATCTTAGAAAGAGTTACTTATAGTGGAAGTACACATACTCTAACAGACGATAGTACCGGATTAGTAGCGGATGGTGGGATTGTCTTTAACTCTGTATTCAGGTATTTGCAGTTAGCACGAAAATAAGAAGAATACGCGAGTGTGTAAACATTTACTATTCAGATTGAAAATAGTTCCGCAGCACTTACATGAATATTGCCTATATTTTAGTAGACGCATCCCCTGTTATTTAGCTTGGAAAATGCGTTGTTTATAAGGTTCAGTTAACTACACGGTTGACTTAATCAGGGGGTTTTAGATCGCAGTTAACAAGGCATTCATTGACTGCTCGAAGTCGAAAGTGGCTGACAGTTCAGAATGAGAATCCATTAATACCAAATGTGGGTTGTATGACGGAATAATCAACAAGGGTGCTTCTAAAATAACTTGTGAACTCTAACATAAGCCATAATTGACTCTATTGCTTCGTTCTTGAAAAAGCTGGCAAAATAATCTGTGCAACAGTGAATACTAACAAGCCGAGTTAAGTACGGCTGAAGATATGTTCACTAAATCATCGGCTTAGCATCTGTAAAGCAAATCCTCTGTTGGTCTTAACAACGCAGATATATTGCGATATCTTGGTGTACTTATAAGACTGTTGAACCACAAGGCAGTGGTGTGGTATTGACCTTTCAACTAAATCTGTACCACAATAGCGAACAGTACAGTGATGACACAAAAAAGTTTTTCAATAGGTTGCGCTTAATTGCAGAGTATAGGTACGGTTATTGCAGATCTGCTTAAAGGTGATCGATATACCGAATATGCCATTAACTGAAAGTCTGTTAGTAACGTTAAATTATTCGATCGTGAAAGACTCATGTACCCTAATTAGAACAAAATGTCTTGCTGAAGTTAGATGATGCATTTATGGAAGATATACGGCCGTACAAATTCGTGCTATTCGAAGCTATTCCCCTTTGGTAACTTTGCTTTACAGGAAATTTCATTCTGGAGAAAGATAGTTGGTGAGTGATATAAACGTAAGACAAAATGCAATAATACCTGTTCGTAACGTTGATGCAGTTAGTAACTGTGATGGGTTCGTATTCCTGATGACTGATATTTTAAATTCACTCGTTATAGCAGCTGACACGCTTGCGTTACAAACAAGTAGCTGCTGAAGTTCAACTTCTTGTAAGAGGGGGATGGTGCATCTGGGCCGCAGTCCAAAAAAAGCTGAATTCTAATCTACCACAGTTGAATAAAATATATCGGATGAAGTGCGTTTTTGACTACAAAAGCTGTACGTAGCTGAAAACAATTCTATGCTTACAAATACTAGCATGTAAACCTAGCACATCTCATGTGCACATCATCAGTTCCCTAAGTTAAAGTCTTGCTACCTGCCGAATTTCGAGTTAAACCTCAACAAGTAGAAGTCATTAGACTTAATTCTACTCCTGAAATCCTCAAACCTTATTTGTTTGATCCAACAGACGGTCAAACTGAAATACCTGTTAAAATGTAACGTGTATTTTACTATAAAGGAATCATTCATAAAATTAGTGACAGCATTCTTTAGCTTTTAAACTCAAAACTGTCAGACACAAAACGCTTACCCCACACGTCTACCGCATGTTGCACAACTTAGGCAATCAAAATGATATGGTTGACCTCTGAGTGTTAGACCACTATCAGGAGGGGCTTCTCGGTTGCAAACGCAGCACATCTGGCATGTTCCTGGACCCTTGCAGGCAAAAAAATAAAACGAAAAACAGATAACTGTTTACGTTAAAACTTGATAAATTAAATATGCTGGAGTTACTTGGCGACGTGAAACTTACAAGCGGCTTCCGGGATTTCAGAATTACATGAGAAATGGTTGCACAAAACTTTCAGGCTCTCAGCGTTTGTACCTGGATTCCACAGGGAAGAAGTTGAACAACGAAACTCTGGTTTTACGTCTGCTCAGTGTTAACTATGGATTACTGACCTTCGGTTCAGAGTTTTGAGTATTCACCAAGAGTTCGGATAAATGTATTAACCCTTCGAGAAGCACTGTCCTCTTGGGTAAAAAGATTAATTTTCCGATTTCAATCTGCAGCCTATAATTTATTACTCGATGCTACTGTGTATTGTAAAATTTGCGGCATATGGTCAATTTCACGGCCTTTGCGAATAAAACGAAAGGTCATCGCTGATAGATCAACAAATTTCAACTATGTATCCAATGAGCCATACTCCCTTCTTACTTCCTGTGCTAATCACACGTTAGAGCAGGAGTTCATCCATATTACGATGATAGACACCAGAACCGAAAGAAGGGAATATTGTTGTTCATACACGAGCCGAGACACGTTTACAAACACCGGAATGAAAGCCACTAGTGAATGAGTAAGTTAATCGGAAGGCCGTGTGACTTTCTTGTTATTTATTTTTCTGACGTTTAAGCAGTTTCTGACCTGGTTTGTTCAGGCGGACACATCAGTCTGCTTATCCAACATAGCTTTCTGTCTCCGTTGACCTAAATACATGTGTCAATCAAACATACAAAGTGAAATCACATTCAGTGTCAGACGGGACAATGACTGCTTGTGTTTCATTCACGGAGACTTTCTACTGAACTTCTTAATTTGTGAGAAACCACTTCTACACCGAGAAGACCAACCAAATTTGAATTTTCAGTCCCCAAAAAGCAATCCATGAGGAGCTGTTTTAATTCACCACCTACAAGGTATGCAAAGTGATGCAAACGTTTTTACACTGGTTACAAAACAATATATATATGCACACATTGCTTAGGCTATTCATATGTCAAATTACTCACTATCAAAGCACCAGGAGTTAAGGCTCTGGAAATAATTAATCACGTTTTCACTTTGCGCATCATTGGATTGATCGATTGAGGATCATCAGTTGTGGACGAGTTGATAAATTTCCTCCTAAAGAAATCTTTCTCCAGCAAAGGTAACTCTCGCCGTTCCCATGAGTGAAGCATGTTCACCAAATCATTGTGTTAACACAATACTCATCAAAAAACTAAATCAAAGTTGGAATACAAATTACTCCTACCGGTCGATCGATCGACTTATGCATGTTTTTATGGCGCAACGAAAAAGTTATGCTTTAACACTGAATTAGCTAAGTAACAACTCAGAGATGATTCAAACAAATTAACCCCAAACGACTGGTACAGTAACACTACACTGTGAAACAGTAGTCAAAATAAGGTTGAACAATTTTAAAGCGTGAGAAATTATAGTTGATCTGAATTTATAAACCAGAAAACTTACATCTGATATTGGTCCAGCTTCTGAACACTGTATAGCTGGAGGAGGTGTTGGTTTCGTCAGACACGTTTTTGTGATTGTCGTTTCCGTAGTCGGATGTAACGAACAGATTTTGTGATATTTGGAATGAGCATATTCCATTGTGCGGTGTAAAACGCTGTCTATGATTGTTTGCCATTTGTCATTGTTTTTATAGAGCACGGATGGGAACCATTTTTCACACGGTCATTAAAAGTGTGTGTTGCTGTTTTTGCTCCAATCATCTAACACATCGGTAATAGTTTAGGACAGAAATCTGACGAATGATAATTCAGTGCTAACAGCGGCATTCCAGAAATTATGAATCTCTGGTGGAATAGCCAAGAAAGTATAACGGCTTTCTTTGTAGAACGATTGGCTGAGATTTCCGTCCATTTTGCCTTAAGACGCTGTATCACTGACGTAACCAAACTAACGACCCTATAAGATTGTCCATAAAATTGATTAATTACCCTGTTTAAACTGTCATGTTTTCTATTAATTACACCGTCGGAGACGCGGAAAGCTTGAGGCAAACGGGTAATCAATGTGGAACACAATCTCTGATTTACGTCCCAAAAACGTATAGGAAAATTATCATTATTCTCATTGTGATAATCATAAAAGTTAACTAAAATTTAACTGATACACCGGTTATCAAAAAACAAACTAAATAGATGTTTCTTTTTCACATCGAACAAAATTTTCGAAATTCCTTCAATGTTCTTTCGGAACAGTTAATAAGAGAAAATACGTGAACTGGTTGGCATGGATTTAACAAGCCTGAAGAGTTGTAGGAACCTTTGAAACTCTAGACGAATGTCTATCATTTCCCCTTAAGAAACGCGGTAGGTTTCAACAAGAAGTCGCTCATCAAGGTGTGCCAGTTATGGTCCAATTAACCCTTGTTCTCACCCGCTCGTGCGATTGCTTGTATTGACTTGGATTTTAGCCCACAACGCAGTGATATTTCTAAGCGCTATATTGTCTGGTTTCGTCCGCTTCACTGTTGTTTTTTTGTCTCGGATGCTTACTTGTCTCTTCTCATCTTTCAGGCTCAAGTTTACCAGTGGTAGCTCTTCGGTTTTCTCAGGGTAAGTTTCCCATCAGCTCACACCTCCAGCAGTGTGAGGATATTTATTCAGATTTCGGAATAATTTTCTTCCAGGAGTGTTTTTCCATCTCTGTGTACATCTCAGTTACCTTTGCACTAATGATGAAACAAGTAGCATTCTCTTCAAAAGCTCTTCCACCACTTCCAGTAAACCAGACGGAATACAATGAAAAAGAAGCTGAATCCAGTGCATTTTGCGCTATTAACTGTAACTTGGTACCCCGAACCTTTCGTTAGGATAAATTATTAAACTAACCATTGTAGTTTCTGTTCTGTCTTCCCTTGTGTCAGGAGAACCAAACTGTTGGCTTTAGACTTTCAATAGGGAAAAATCATGATACAGAGTAAAATTAGATCCAAGATCGCCTTGTGGGATTTTTAATGTGAATAGTGTGTCGAGTCATTGGATACATCCCACAATTAAAGTTTGTTTAGAATATCAGTTGATCGTGGGGATGAATCGGGGTTCGACCATGAATTGATGTCATTAGGGTGGTCCAACCTGGCCTGCTTTTGCGTTCGTTACTAATAAATAGTGACCATGCGATTCACATTCCTGTTCATTCAGCTCCAGTGATCTTAACAAGTGATGGTGTATACTACTCATAGCCGCTGTGGAGTAGCGTAGCATAGATCGAAAATAACGACGCCTAAACTGAAATCTGGTAATACTCGGAGTGCAATAGATCAAATACACGAGGCGAAAATTGGAATTATTAATGCGCTTTTCTTCGGATGCATTGAAGCATAAACCAACTCGCATGGTTCGCCGTCAATAACGCCCCACGTCCGCAATGCAGAACAATGAATAATGTTGTTGTGGGCACCTTTTCATGCATCTTTTTTTAGGTGTCTACCAAAAATCTCTCCAACCCATAACAGTAGCGTAACTCCATTAACGAGAACCAACGTCACTGTTAGTAGATATTTGGAAGCCTCACGAAGCGAACTGTTTGCAATCGTCACTATTAGTGCTCATGAGAATAGTGAAGTAAATCATTTGCGTTCCAGATTATTGAATGTCACACATTGAATAGCAAGTTAGTTACCCAAACTGTAATGCGTGTAGCTTCATGAAAGTAATTGGGGTAACAACACAGGGTAGCAAGCATGCACAGTGAAAGTAATTTTATTGTGACTTGTAAACGTTTTGAAATTGGATATTAAGTGATCTTAAGTGAAATCGCTGTGTCACCTTTGAATGAATAATGATGATTAGTAGCAAATTTTATAAGTTAGAGAAGCCCAAATTGCAAAAACATTTGAAACTGAGCCGAAGACAGAAACAGTATTCCCAGACGCCGAGGTATTTTACCGAAACAACTTCGCGGCTACACCTGAATCTCGAAAATTTCACGTTTGGACTAACTTACACACCCAACTCAGCAGGCAGTTCATACCAGAATCCATTAGTGTCATTGTTGGACACCGAATTTAAATTTGGTGTGCAGCTGAATCCAATTGTGAAATTTCTGAACTCCAGGGGTGGCTTCTTGGCTCGGCCAGTAAGGGGGCTACCGAATTTGGGTATGCTGTTTCTATCGTTGATTCGAATTCACCCAAGACCCAGAACCTCCGCAATTACATCTATTACAAACTACGATCCAGTTAGAAACAATTACCCCAGAGGCAAACAAAAATTCACATGTGCTCGAATAAAGGTAACCGTCAGAAACAGAACTTTGATTGACATTAACACAACAGAGCAGTTATAATCATTTGGTAGATTACTCACGAAAGTCGAAATGATTCACTTAAATGAATACCTCAGTAATTCTGTTTGCACATCCCATAAGTGATCCGTAGTATACACCGGAAGCCGCACAAATTTATTCAAGTCTTCAACGGCCATTTGTACAGCATGCAGGCTAAGACGGATTTCTCACACATTTAACTGTCAGTCACTACTTCAACTCTAGTATAAAGAGTGTCTACAAAATCAAACTTGGGAATTAGACTCAACTGTGCGGTTTGTGCACAACTCGTTTGGGAAATCTCAGGAGGTTTGGAATCAATATCCTTGTTAACCAAAAGGCGACGATGACCGGGTGCACTTTTAGAAAACTGGGTGTATTTCAAAGTAGCAGAATAAACTTATGTTTGATGTAACGATGTTATTTTTCGAAATGACTGACAGTTAAGCTTAAATCATGAACTTGAAATATAATTAAAATTCACGGTTCATTTTCCGAAAACAATAAAGAGAGGACGTAAAACATGCGATATTCCTTTGAACAACATTGAGTGCATTTTGATTGCATGTGGCTAAGCTGAGGTGAAGTAACTGAGACGATTTCAAATAGTACCACTTTCGTCGTTACCATTAACGAAAGTTGAAAATCAGTTTGTGACATTGATATAACAGCTACGCATCCACTTGATTAACGATATGCGGTGGTTATCAAGTAAACAAAGGCCAATGAAGAAAGTTAACTTCTCGTGAAGCGTTTTTGTTTACATTCGACCGGGCACTTCTAATACGTGCAACTATTTACAAAACAAACGGGAGATATGTTAGGAGGCAAGTTCACGAAAACAATCTAGTCAGGACGCTGGTGACGGTTGACGAAATCAGACATCAACAAAGCACTGAGGGACACGTCGGACCAACTAGCAGGAGGCGTGAAAGCATGCAGGAGACGTGAAAGTGAGCGTGGGTGTCACGCCAGCCCGAGAAACCAACGCCTATGGAATTGGCTTTACTTGGTCACTTGGTAGCGAAGTGGCCTAAACAAGCGGACAGTTCTTCAACAAGCAAATGGCCATATTTGACCACTATTTCATGATTTTTATTCACAGACATTTTATTCATTTGTCAAACTGGTAGTCGGCAATACAGCGTGTTTTCCCCGCAATCGTGTTCTTCTTGTCTCCACGCAAGTAGACTGGGTAAAGCCGCATAGCAGGGACCCAGGTCTAGCAGTGAAGCCATATTACAGCGTTTGGCAAAGGAAAGGCACCTTATATCAAGATGATGATTGCAATCAGTCATCATCCCGGAAGGCAAGTGACATCCTGATATAATAATCAGTAAGGTAGACTCAGCGTCCCAAATAATTACTCTTTGTGTTCGAACAGATCCAGTGGGTTCATGCTTAGTGAAAATTTGGTGAACATTATCAATATATGTGTGTCATCTTCACACCAAATTCAGCACGACAAATTAACCATTGGTTATCAAAGCGGGGCAGAGCGAAACCTGATGTAGTGTGGATCATTTGAATGGATAATCTTGGGAATGTGGATGCAATTATGTTTGTGCCAAATCACTTACTCCGTTGGCGACAAACAGATAATTCGTGCGCTGGAATAAAAAAAAATTCCACTCGCGATTATCAGAGTTTTGCATTCGAACACCAATTTCCTTTGCATCTGCCAAATTGTAACAATTCGCGCATCTTCTGTAAACATGTGTGGTTGGTTGGGGATAAAGGCAACATCCAACTCAACTCCCAGTCCTTTAAAATTCCGCCCAAGGTTTTTGTTAGTGTCCTCTCGATGACCATGCGGTGATGTTCTCGTGCACTATGTCTGTCAGCCGAACTTTGTGCGGCAGGTTACTTTAATTAGGAACGAAGGCATCATAAATGTTTATGTTGCACCGAGTTTTGATTATACGGTTTGCATACAGCGAGTAGAATGTCGTTCTTCAGAAGGCTGATGGGTGTTTTGGGCTATGATTTCAGCCTCTTCCGTGCATGTCTATTATTGAGGGCTGCTAGTTTTCGGTTCATTCTTCACAGTTCATATTACGACCACCAAATCCAATGAAATGTGGCAAAAGTTTGTTAGATTTTCACAGTTGAGGATATGGGTAATATTTTGTTGGTCATGTTAAGCATAACGGTCCTAAATTTTTACAAGGTTTGGGCATTTCTTGATTGCTTTTACTCAGTAGTTCCCGTGAGATGGAGGATTCAGAGAGACCATTTTAATGAATGTTGCTCTACTCGGAATTTCGGACGGCACGTTTATATATTGTAATGTGTAAACAATTTAGCACCATGCGGAAATTTAAGGAAAGACCTGACGTAATTACAACGACTTTATTAGTGGTGATTACTGAGATGATAGCGTTAAATGCTCCGTATATATGGTATCGTTTGGTACGAGGTGATCAATTTTGTCCACTGCCCCAAATGAGAAAAATCCACCAAGTTGAATCCACTAGGTACACAGAAAGTAATGGACAGTAGCTTGTTTATAAATTGTCAATTCCGCGACAGTTTTTCTCGGTGGAAATATGGAAATGGGGTTTCTTTAGAGTCAAAACAAAACTCAACAAATGCCACTGATTCTTGTTTTCCACTCAACCTAGGAACTATGGTCGATCAAACTGTTATCGTTCCAGTTACGTCTCACTTGCGACGAAGTTGTATCAAAGTGTTCTCTGCATTCGTAACTGAGCTGGTTGACTTCAGTTGAACTTGTCACCCGTCTTTTTCTTTCCCCACTGCTATAAACATTGTGTATTTGCCTTGATGCTTAATGACAGTAAAGAAGCTTGTTAATTGCACTGTGTTTTGATGACTAAGTTGGGTATTTCTAACCGCTATATAAGAGTTGGAGCGAATTCGCAAAGTTTCATGAGGATGCACAATCCGATTCTGAAACTCATACACGGTTCGCACCTAATTCTAGCATGCCGTGGCGGTTTTCATGGAGGCAGCCTGAATTTAATCTTTGGTTGAGATGTAGCAGGTTATTTTAAATAACGATTTTGAGTGACCCACGAACATCACAGCCTGGTGGATTCCCTGTAGGTAACGTCCACTTTACGAAATGCTTCTTACAAATTTGCCATGTATAACATATTACTTATTTATAAGTGGTTAGCAATTAAATAGACTGACATATGTGACTCAAAACAGACTGACTTCAGAGCAGATGGCCATCAATTTTGGACAAAGGAGGCGATGAAGAGCAGAACGTCTTTCAATAAAGCAAGATCATTGTTGTCCAAATGGCTCGGTCCAATGTGCAGTCGCTCTTATGAACTAGAATTCCGGTTCAGAACACACCGGCGGTTTCCCCTCCTGCATCATGTGCACTTCTGACCAGGACGTATGTGTAGCTGACCTCTTTTGAAGGGGGGTTCCGTCTACCATTCCTCGTTCGTTCATCGGGTTTCATCGCACGATAGCTCTCTCGGTCACCCGTGTTGTCCGCAGTTCACCTATTGTAGGATTTTGGACATACCTCGTCGCCACGTTGGGGTATTTTACCGAGCGTTGGAATACTCGTTCACCTTACATTATGACTGAGTCCTTCAAACAGTACTGCTGTGTGTGTACGTTAAACCCAAATCATAATTTTTTTAACAGTAATCATCTTTCGAAGAGCCTGAACGTCTTCATGAACTGAAAATGTTTTCTTCGAGGGAACACAGCACTAATCTCATAGTAGCATGTGGACATAAGTGTGGCACGTGCAGTGAGACAATCACACATTACGGACATAATCGAAAAAGGTAAGTTACCTATCACGTGACTGTTCAGCACGACGCACTTATGTGAATCAGTAATAGTAACACGTAAACGTAAAGGATATTAGGCTTTCGCATTTTTTAGACGGAACCACAGCGTGAATCAGACTACATATGACACAGCAGTAGACATGCCAGAGTATATAATGCGTGGAAATCACTAATAAACTGTACATATAACCACAGGTTTTGCTTACATTTAGTATCCGAGGCCCCAATGACTGTCCAAAATTGACAACGAAATAAAAATAGTTCAAACACAGAGGTAACCTCGTGAGAAAATTTCATACATCACGCAAACAAAGTTATGGGATCAACCAATCCTTAACGCATATCTTCCATGGTAAATGACCCATCTTAATCATTTCCATAATGGAAAATGTTGAATGAATCCGCCTGAATTGGCGGTAATTTACACAACTTAAAAATACAAAAATGGTCGCAAAAAAATACTGAAGTGTTACTTCCCACTGCTGCAGTATTCCTGATCTGATGCGCTGGTTTAATGCTGGCTTGTGACGTAAACAATTAAGTCATCCTCACTCTGTTGACGTTAGACCTGTCAAGCTGGAAACATATACTGACCTATTTGGAAAGAAGAGGGATATCGGTTTTCTCTTGGGTACGACAAATCACTGGCATGCACAGTTTGAATACCTTGTATGAAATGAGGTGACTTCTTTTCGGAAAACAGCATTGCTTGTGCAAACTGAAGAAATGAAGGGTAGCAGAAAGTGTTCTCTCGTCCCAGAAAGAGGTCATCGCCATGATAGTCATTCAGTATTGCCTGATCATACTCGGGATTGAAGCACACTCTCACATAAAAACGTTAGTATCTTCTCTTGCACAAATCCACTACCCATACTTCGTTTTAGTCCAGCTTATAGTTTCTCTCACCAGTGAGGCAGAAAAATTGCAGTTTTTCAGTAAAGGAAGTGTGTTTCAGTAGATAATAAGCATTTCGCACCTGCCATCGTTTCAGTAAGAAAAATTCAAACAGTTTCAAACAATCCAACTGTGGAAATTTCTTTTGTCAGTTGCACAAACAATATGGAGGAGGGTGGGAGCGTTGGTGCACACGTAACACTGTTACTTGTGCCATTCAAGGGTGACCATCTAGCCAACGATATAAAGCACAAATTGAAGTCTGCTTTGGCGCGAACATATGCGGCTACTCAGTTCCGTTTATTTCAAACCACTAGAGGACTTGTTCTCCGCAATTGGGAAAGTAGTTTGTCAAGTTGTTCTGTCTCCCATGTTGTGTACCAGTTCACTTGCAGTTGCAGTGACCCTTACATAGGCAGAACAGATCGACAACTATCACAGCGAGTCGCCGAACACATCCCGAAGTGGTTGAAACAACAGATGACGCGTCATTCTCAACTTGGTGCACTGACGGCTCAAAATCCAACCTCATCGATTGCTAAACACCTCATGACAACAGGTCACCAAGTTGACCCAGTGAACTCATTCAAGGTATTGTTGCGCAATCGAAACCCGAAGTTGTTAGCTTTCTGTGAAGCGATGCTTATCCGAACTTACCAGCCGACATTGTGTGCACAAACGTGGTTGGGACAACCTAACGAGTTGCCATAGTCGTGGTTACATAATAATTGGTGTGCTTGTAAGCGTGTCTAGTTCCCTGTTTGTCTTTATTTGTATGGTGTATATAACTGGCATGTTTTACGTTTGCGACTGATGAGAGTAAAATGAAATGTTAACATATCGCAACATATGTATTCTTTCTGTTCTGATGAAGTGGTTAAAAGGAACTCAGTGTTTCAGATATGGATAGTTCAGAAATTCGGTCCAACTGTTCAGGCCGTTTGTGTTTTTTTTGTTTTCTCTGTACGGTGTTCAGTTGCTTCATTCAATAAAGCACAACAACACCACTTATGTCTATTTTCTTCGACTTAGCTTCATCTGATATTTAAGGAGAATCTACCACTTTCCAAAATCAGCAATTTCACGTTCTCATAGTGTGTTTTGGTCCAATATAAGTAAAATTTACTGATAGTCGTAGTGTGTTTAGTCAAGTGACAATCACTTCACAGTCGAACAAGTGGCACATGGTCAGAAAAGTGGTGCGTCAGGTCAGCATTTAAGGTTTTTAAAGCACACGAATATTACTTTGTGTACGTAATTTACTAATAAGAAGTCACTTATACGAACAACAGTTTTCGTTCATTCACATTGGGCCTTTATAATCTCACACGGTGCATGCGACTTACATATGAAAAACCAGAACAAGTCAAATGGGTCATTAAAGTCATAAACGGTAGGTGTTAACGCCGTCTTTCTGATAATCATCTCGTGGTTCTCCCAACTTAACTTGCTTAACAGTAACAAGCGGGAGAATAAACACAACAGGACGAAGAAAACTTAGGCAAGCGATCTTTGAGTTTTGGCACCAGTACTGAGCCGCTACCTTGACGAGGTGGTCGGGCTTGTGTACTGTTTTGATCCGGCGGCCTATGCTGACTGGAACTCCGGTCCTTTCAGATGCAACCTTGTCAGACAGGCCAAAGGAGAACAGTCAGACGGAAAGCAGTTACACTCATAGATAGATTGTACGTCCCACTACTGACTGCGTAGGAGTGCTTAGGTAGTGAGGCACGATCCTATGGGCATACAGCAGAACTATTTTCATAGTTACGACACTGCTGTCTTCCGCATCAGGAAGAAGGGGGTTAGTAAAGATACCCTCAAACAAAGAGCACTCCGATCGCCCAACAGTTGACCGTGACCGCCGGCGTATTATCCAACACGGTCGAAAAACCTTTGTTATCTCTCAAGAGCCTGATGTAGCTTTGAGTACATCTACTGTGCGCAGCAGTGGTCAGAATCAGACATCAGTGTCTTATTCACTGCGCCCTCGGGCTAGGTAAGCCCCTCACTACCAAGTGGGTCAGACTCTTGAGTCATTGGCTCCCGGTGGGGTCCCCCAAGAAAACCCCATATCATGTTGTCTCGCAGGTTATTCTTGTGAGTCAGAGATTCGTGGTGGGGTCCCTCAAGTCAACTCACTTCCGCGGTATAAATGACCGGGAAGTGTCAGGAGTTATTCTTCTCTCGACAGTGACATT
>LUCH01000430.1:0-21022 GCA_013368495.1 Paragonimus heterotremus
TCCGGCCTCTCTTAATTATTGAACCTCTCACCTACCCACACACCCATTGTTGTCTGCCCGTCTCACCCTCCCCCCCCCCTGTGAATACGGCCTTCCTATGGGCCGTCGTGAAACTGATGCAGACTAATCGGTCCGTCCGAAAACCGGCTATTTAAACACACATTAAACCGATCCGACCGCATTTCGTCGGTTCGTCATGCCTGTCGGTCGCCTGTGCTTGTACTTGTCGTGGCTTTTGGACTCTTGACGGCCCATTGCAGCCAACCCACGAACGCAAACGAATTGAAGTTTGTTATTTGTAATTGATTATACTGTTTATGCTAGTAGTACCACGGTTTCCAGCGGCTCGATTTGGTTCTGATATTTGGCGTCGTTGGTTATACGTGCGTCATTCAACGTTCGTGGGAAGAACGTACAATCCAGCTTTTGCCGTTGTCCGGAGAATCTGCAATAAACGGGCTTGAAAACATGAGTAAGCGATTTGGCCCTGACCAGCCTATGGCCTGTGCTGCATTCGGCTCAGCGCATCACTCGCATAATACGCAGTTCACGAATGTCTGTTACATGCTCACATAAGTAAATAAATAGTGATGAACACGTCGTGATATTGCTCGCACCCAGCTGGAATCGGGTGTTTGTCATAGTCAACTCACGAGTAGCACACAGACGATCAACATTCTCGCTGACTGAACGGATGCCGTGGAGTGCGGGGACTCTTGGCCAAGCTGTTTGATCGTGTCCAACTCGCGCGTTGAATTCATTCAGAATAAACAGTCGGTCATACACCGGTGTCAAGCGGATTTGGGCGGACAGGTGGTCATGGAATTGGTCCTTTGTGTCATCGGTGTGACACACAGTTGGATTACGAACACTAAGAAATGTCAGGATTGCAAACAGCTGTTTTCGGTAATTCTCATCAGGCATATACAATTACAAGCGATTAATTGGACTTATATATAAAACAAGAATATGGTTATATACAAAGCTAATAGAAACTGTGAATGACTATCTACCCAGGTGGTAATGAGTTTGACTGCGTGGGTGGGTGTGCTGTGTTTACATGAATCGTGTGACTGGTGTGTGGTAACGAAAACAGCTGTTTGCAATCCTGACTTTTATGAATTCCCTGGATATAATGACAAAACTAAGAAATGTGTCAGGTTTACTTCGGCCAAGTCACAGACGTATGGATATGATTCGAAGGCTGATGTCGAGCGGTTCGCCTACCATGAAAGTAATGATGCGGTGAGCTTTTGCGAAACAGACACCGTCTGCCTGGTAACCTATCAAGTCAAAAGTGTACACAGCACATACTCCCCGGAGCTTACCTTAATCTGCAAGCCTTGTCTCATTCAAGGCTGCGACGTCGGTGCTGTAGTGGTCCAGTTCCATGGCGATCGGTGCGAGGCGGCGTTCCAGTGTGGCATCAATCCAGTAGCGTAGGCACATTCCATGTTCCAAAACATAACATCTTGCGCCTACGAGTATGTCTCAGATTGGCATATGGGACCTCAGACTAAGTCTCTGATTCAACAGTTTGATCCGTGGGGCAAACGGACACAATGGTTTTCTTGAAGGACCACATCAGGGGCCAGTGACACACAATTATGGCATTGAGGAGCCCGGGGACGCAGTGAATAAGACTTTGACCCATTCTGACCACTGCTGCGTGCAGTAAATGTTTGTAAGCCGCATCAGCCTTGTAAGAATTTGTGTGAGGTTTCCAATCATACAGGATAGATAGTCGACGGTCACAGTCAGCAGTTGGGCGATAGAAGTGCTTTTTGTTTGAGGGTACCTTTTCTAGTCCCCTCCTTCCGTACGCAGAAGATAGCAGTGCTGTAACTATAAATATAGTTCTGCTGTATATTCACAGATTCGTACTTCACTGCCTAGGCACTTCTAGATAGTCAGTTGTGCGACATACAAACCTATGCGTCTAGATGCTTTTAGTCAGGCTGCTCCCCTTTTGGCCCTCTGACATGGTTGAATCTGGAAGGACCGAAGTCCTAGTCTGCATAGCCCTCCAGATCAAAGCAGCGCACAGACTTGACCACTATGCCAAGACAGCGGAATAGATCAGGATCAATAGTCACACACATATTAATGCACATCAGGTACCGGAGCTATCTAATACCGATGAAGGTCTCTCTG
Source organism: Paragonimus heterotremus (assembly GCA_013368495.1). Classification (NCBI taxonomy): domain Eukaryota; kingdom Metazoa; phylum Platyhelminthes; class Trematoda; order Plagiorchiida; family Troglotrematidae; genus Paragonimus; species Paragonimus heterotremus. The sequence continues at coordinate 2,155 of LUCH01000430.1, forward strand.
TACGCAGAGGAATGGCTTCCGTTTGTTAATTGCTACCGCATTCGAGAATTGAAGAGGCTTTCGATGTTTGTTACTTAACTCACTGGAAAGGCGTTCTCCAGGTTCATTTTAAGGTTGACATATCAATAAATAGCGGGTGTTTGGTATCGCGACTTGTCACTTTCTGACCTCATTGAGACACTGTGGTATCCACGAATGTTTTACGGACCCTAATTGAGATGTGTTTTTGACCTAGTTGCGCAGTTGTCACTCCGTTCTATTCATACCGGAATCCATGAACGACGCATGGTTTGACATTGGGCGGTAGCGCTGGGGTTCTGGTGGTCGTGAACAGAATGACAAACTGGGGTGCGCAGACAACCCGATGATCGACTGTCAATAAGAATTTGAAGTTGCCGTTGAAAAAAACCCGTTCGCAACTGATGATCAGCCGCTCAGAGCGAAACCTTTCAAGTGTTTCAGAGTTGTCGTTACTTGAGATATTATAGACCCACAATATTATTGATTATTTTGGCGATCAAGAAAATATCGTTTGTAAGGTGTCATCTACTGTGAAAGGAGTGCCGTTTGGAACAACTCGCTTCATGTGCCCTCTGCTTGCAGTTTTCTCAGGACTGTTTCAAATCACCATACCTTGAAGAAAGCTGGAGCTACTAATCACAGACACACGAGGCCAAGCAGGAAAGTGATAATCAATCTTGTCCCTCAAAATCAAATCGAAATGGTATAGTTGGACCATCACACACACCCAAAATGATTTATCTCACTGTGGTCGTACTCTGTTATGCCTATGCAATCACTGTTCAGCAGGCTCACAGTTTGTTCGGTTTTCAGTACTCCCTTAAATGTGTGCAGTGCTAGTGATGACCAAACGTAATCACCTGGCAAGTCTCTAGGATAGTGTGTGCAGGAAGGAACGAAGGTGGAATAAAGTAAGTATTAACTGCTAGCAAGGAGCCCGTACGCTCGTGGCGGACGCGTTCAGAGAAACACTACAGTTCCGAGCGACTCTGTAGAAGTGGTCGATCTAAAACAGTCAATGTATTGCACGATGCACAGCGTCGGTAATGAGTGGTAGGATACGAGTCGAACGCGTGCCAGCTAAAGAGCAGTCTCCAATGCCAAGTAGTACAGGCGTCGATAGGTGTGCATAAACACTGTGCGGGACGTGCCAATAAAAAGACAGGCAATGCACTACTAACAAGGGGTGTGGATACATATCAGTTGCGCAAAAAGTGCTTGTGTTCGTAGTTGTGTATTTTCACATATCTTGTATTAGATGCCCATAAATGATAATGCGGTTACAACAGTTACAGAGGCCTGACTGCCTATATGTCGTACCCCTAGTCTTCCATCACGGTGACGCATTGGCCAGATTCGTCTGTCCAGATAATTCAACTCCACGTAGCACTGCGCGAAAAACAGCGCCTCGTCGCTCAGTCTACATTTACTTCCTCATATCTCCTCAACAGAATGGGCAAATTCTGATGCCTGGTTTTAATCTACGTGTTGACTAAACGTCGTCGCAATGCGTTTAAAGATATCAACAAGTCACTATGCTTGATCAGAATATGACCAGAAGTGAAGATGTTCCACTTTGGTCGTCCTCAGGATACGCCCATTTTTCTCAGCTAATGATTATTTCACGTCGACCATTCTCATGAAGACGTTTGAAACCTTCATGCTTCTATGAATACAATATCAACGAAAGCACAGTTTACTGTTTAAAGCTCCACACTCCTTTTCTAATCATACTTCGTCCGTTTCCCGAATGCCATGCGCCAACTCGGTTGGTGGCGATTGTCAGTACTGCACACAGTTAAAATTATGATGAAAACCGGATATATTCTGGCCCCGCTGAACAGGGATTGCATAAGTGTCACCGATCTTTGCCTGTCGTGAGTTCGGCCATACGAAACACCTACAACTCAGGTCAGTGAGCAATTTCATTCAAAAAAACTGTTTATTTTTCGACGCTGGTTACAGGTTTACGCCTGTAAACTGCGACCTCTGGCTACCCGATCTAAACTGCCTACTGAAACCGAAAAAGAACTACACACAGTATTGTCTTGGTAACCTCTTTCGTTCACTTTTTTCAATTGGGTCTCGCAAACATTTTCATTATTGACGGGCGACACGCAAAACGATCCCACTGCGAATGCACCTAAACTCCCAAATGGCTAAGACTATTCCTTGGCTTGACTATATCAACAATCTGTGCTGATACTGTGTTGCCATAAAACCGTGCGACTGAATGTCTGCAAAAGAAAGGTGGGGTCTGTGAACTAATTTCCTTATGATTTGCAATGCCTAGCTTTACTGTTCATATTTACTTCGGACACAACTGATTACGAAAACAGATTTCATGTCACTAAGTCCAAATACCGACCATTTGCAGCTAGACAAAGTGAACCACAAAGCTTCTATTTTAAGACATGAACACAACTTACACCCTTTAAATTATTGTTGGCCCCCTTCGTTTACTTCTTTGACCTCTTTTCTGGCTTTCAGTTAGCAGCACCAACATGAACCAAGAAGTCCGGACAAACCTCGAAATTGAGACAGATTTTCAGCTCGCATAGATCTGACATTTAGACGGCATATCAAATGCACTGTTAATAGGCCGGTTGGTTGTTTTCTGCTTACATACTCTCAAGAAGTATTCAACTTCGCAGAAAGGGCAGAGCAAGGTGTTAATTTATCAGTAATCAGTGTTTATCTGACCGTTGAGGAATGACAGTCATTCCCTCCCGGTCGCCTTTTCTCACTCGACAATATGTGTGATTCTCATTAGTTCATTCGACTGAAAACATTTCCACCGCGGTTTGCAAGTTGACCGGTGAACATCAAAGAACAGCGATAAATACCTCGAGGCGAGTGCACATACGTGAAAGTGTACTGAGTCAAGTTTAAGAGTTGCATATACTTCACATCCGATCCGTCCCATCTAAACAACGCAATTTGACTCTGCCTACTTGTTTTGTCGACAAGTGTATACGGCTGTGTATGGCTGCTACTGGCTTCATTATATGAACCCTCAAGATTATCGCGAACAGTGAGGGACATCCCCAGCGGCGTACAGAAGGAGATTTGTACAGAGCGAAAGGTGTCAACGACTTTCGAACATGTTGGAAATATTCATGAAGAAATGCACCTTGTTGATTATATTAATTCATAACTACTCTCTGTTACTGGGTGCAACCACAATTCCGATCCTAATAAGGCGAACGAAGGTGAAGTAGAGAACGTGAGCAAGGGTTGCCAGATCAGTGCGAGTTGAATGTGGGTCTTATCTTACGCCGGTAAACCATAAGTGTATTGCCACTGACGAGGATGAAGGCATCTTATGCGAGCGAATTGAAAGAGGAAGCTTAGCAAGGAATGCACAGCATTATGAAAATTTGATTGGTAGTCCTAGTACCTAACGTAGCCAAAGCTGTGAGAAAGCTCATTCGAACATGACCTTCGCAAAACGTAACCATGACATAGACCAAGCGATCGACTAGTAAGAAAGCGTTTGCTCAATATACATTAACGTTTGACAATAGGACTTCTAAGAATAGAGTGATAAAACAACGGCGACGGGGCTAATCGATCTGCCTAAGGATATCTGTCAGACTGGCTTTACTCGCATGATTCTATTTCTTACCATCCAGTGAGAGTTTACAAACAATCAGTGGCACGTGATTGTACATCGGCCGGGCGAAGCGTTGTTTCGAATATCACGTAAACATTATGGACCGCTCTCATCGTTTCGCATTTTCAAACTAGAGTTTTTTTAATCCGGTCGATAATTCTCAAGACTGAGATACAAAATAAATGTGCACAAAACAAATATATGAGTAAGAAAAATCCAAATTAATGCTCTGATTGTACAACCACACATGAGCTGTCGGTTGAATAAAAGAACAAGAAAACATGATAATTGGTTCAACCGAAGGACTCGGAAGACGGATGAGTATAACCGTACATAGGCGGCAAAAATATAATTACGCAGACAACACGAAGAGGACAAACAAGGCGCAAACGGACAGTTAGTCGACCATAAACAAGAAGATGAAAAGGCGGGGGGGGGGAAACGAACCATCTCTCTGATCCGAAAGCATCACAACTAAACCAGAAATAATGCGGTTCACACCACACACACAAAAGGCCCCTTCGGTAGTGTCTTAATGATAGATACCAATTCCCACAGACAAAAGCAAATCGAATTATGACTGACATGAGATTATGCGACCGAAATTGAGTAGATTTCGTAAACCACCCTGGATTGAACGGATCGAAACAAATCGAACAAGAGGGAACAATAGCTGGAAATGAATCAGTAGTCCAAGTCGTGTCCGTTCTCCACAACTGGGTCCGATTTGGCTTCGCGTTTCGATGGGGGAATCAGATGCGGTGGAAGTATAGAGGGCAGACTGTCCCCATTGAGTTGCAATTTCATCAGATGGCAAACTAATGCGAATTCATCTTCATCCAGGCAACCATCTCGGTCTACGTCTCCTAAGATCCAAATTTTTCGGAGAGTGCTGTTAGGCAAGTGCGATTTTAGCATGTGTTTTCGGGCTGATTCCCCGCTAATCTTACCATTAACCGGGTTCAGTGTGAGGAATATCTGATGGAGCGGGGATGGAAAGTAATGAAAACGTTGCAGACATCAAATAACCTGAAAATGTGTTGTAAACTGGGATAAGAAGCTCGAACGATTGTAATTCTTACTAATAACAAAAATCGACTGCCACATCAAAAGTTTTGTACGCAGTTCATTAAAGCACTTTATAACAACCGATCCACTTGAAAGAATAGTTGTTGTATACACGTTGAGTATCCCCGAAATCATGCAAGAGGATGTGTTGAGAACAGCTCATACTGCAGCAAGAAATCGTTCAATAAGGCACCCACTCGTCCCCACATCACGCGAGCGTTCACGTTTATAAGGTAAAATTTCAGTCGATGACACAGCTACGTTCTCCACTTACACATCGTGCGAACTACTGTCTAGTTTATGAGTGACTGACGCCTTCTGTTGTGGGTTGTTTGCCACCCATTCCTCGCCGGTCGCCCGTGTTGTCCACAATCCACTCGCTGTGGGCTTTGGGACGTGGTTAACTGCCGCGTTGAGATATTCCACTGAACGTTGAGATAAATGTGCCTCCTATTTGGTTGTCCATCAAATTTTGCCTGGCATGGCTCGTTCGTTGGTCCGATTTCTTTGAGCGATGGCTCGTCCACTCACCCATGTTGTTTGCAATCCATTTTCGGTGCGCTTTTGGACAAACCTCGTTGCGTTGATGCATTCCTCCAAGTGTTGATATACTTGCGCCCCCGAATTGATCATCCATCACAACATGAAGTCAGTTGCATGTTAGGTAGGTTAGCTGATTCCGTACTAAATTCGCGGACAGTTATTTAGTCGTTTTGTTGAATCATGGATGGCACGAATAATAGCGTCTCTGCACAGATTTCTTTCGTGCGCGAAAGCCAAAGGTGCACAACAGTGACCTTTGCAACAAAAATAAACTAATAGCTGATCGAAACAACGTAGTCTGTGGATTTCACACAGTCTGGCAACTAAACTATGGACCGGCCTGGCAAGCCTTTATCAGCCTGAAAGCGAGCTGTGTGACTTATGCTGGCACACTGCATTCACACGTAATCACAGTCACCGCCGCATGTGCAGGCATATGCCAATTGCCGTTATCACCATGTATATCGGTAAAACCAGTCAACTAATCACGTGACATCGCCTCAGAGTAACCATGAGAGCAAATCTGAACACGTCACCGACACCCTATGAACTGGGTATGCACACGTGTGGACGCACAGAGCACATGTATGCAGGTAAACATACGTTCAGCACAAATCCGACCGACACGGATGAGATAACCACTACATCATGTACCGTTTGATCGCGCCAATATAGGGTATACAAGGGTGCCGTACAACCTAGACACAGCGGTGGAAACTCTGATCTCAAAAACGACGTCAGAATGCAGTGCATTCGATCAATTAGCTCTAGTTGTGTAAGCTCAAATAAGCTGAAATACTGGACTGTTTATGCGTGCTTTTAAGCTGTGTTCAGTGAACAGGCATTGTAAGTAGTCAGAGATAGGGTCGATACAAATTGAACATTTAATAACAGTTGTCACATCCAGTTACACTTTTAAACCAGTCCTTTTCGAAAGAAAGCATTAAATTCTAGTTTACCCCTAGCACAGCACACCAGTAGTGACTGGGATATGAACCCCCGTTCACGGATATACACTACTGACTAGGTCTAAAAAGAATAAAACACAAGTCTAGAGGTTCTGTGCAAAAGAGATGGGGCTGAAATGTCTAATGTGAAAGGCAGGATTAAATGTGAGTTTCGATTGCTTAACCGTAACCAATACATTGTTCGATAAGTTTCGTGAATTTTGTGATTGCATCCTAACTATAAGGTTCCGGTTTTAGCGTTATTGAGTTGACAGAACAGTTACTACATCTCAGACTAATCGGGCAACCTGGAGGATATTTACAGGCGACTGCGGCTAAACGTTAAAATATAACGATTCGGACGTGATCAGCGCGGTTGTTCATGAGCACGTGGACCGGAATTCGACCCCCGGCAGTAGCAACAGGGTGATGTGTTCCAACAAGAATGGCCTTCAGATCTGGTGCCTATTCTTGAAAGGGGCCGACTAACAAGTTTGGCTAGATACGGAACCTATAACCAAATGTGAGTGGTGTTCAATTTACATAAGACATGGATACATAAGGAGTTCGAATAAAAACAGCGCTAAACCCTCCTACAAATAAGTGTCATCAAGATTATGAAAGAGGACAACTAAAAGCCGAGAGGAATTTTGATAAAAACACACCTGAGATTGATTATATGTGTAACCAGGTCAGAATACCGCGTTTCATAACACGTAATGGACTAATGTACGTCGGAAAAGTGAGTCCGACTTTTAAAAAAAAATCAATTTTTATCAGAACCCCCAGGTTACTAGAACAAACCCCGTCAAAGCTGCTGCTTATATGCGGCAAGCCTTAATCTCAATCTGTCTTTTGAATTACCGGTTACGATTTTGCTTTAATAGGTACATAACCACAACATAAATTACACACTCCGAGCATACTAACAACAATGTGGTCTGAAACTCGAAGGTTTCTCGATAACAAGTGGCAGTTTTCGACTGACTAGCATCACCTGAAACTGCTGGTTATATTGCGTATATGCGTCCAAACAACTGAGTTGGCCTTCATGTTTAGCACGTGAAGCACGGCGATTCCATGTAGTAAAAAACGGAAACAGACGTACAAACGATGTATGATGCGTTCAAATGTGTCACTAGGTTGTCACTGTTCATGTTTCGGCTTTTAACACACAGTCTCACTTATGGTGAAACAAGAAGAAATTTAGCGTTAATTCAAACCGGCGACTACCAAGATAGTGGACGCAAGTAATCAGACATTGTGTTACAAAAACGTATTTCTAACGATAGCTGCAAACTAGCCGTTAGAGCATACACAAGGAAAACCGACTCAGGCAAGCTACATCGGCAGACAGAGGGAAATACTCAGTCATACCACATAAAAACGGTTATTCCATGAGAGGCAGTGCATCAAGTTTTAGTCTGCTGTAGATTTCAGTGAGAAGTCCACTCCAGCGTAGCCACGAAGGTAACAACAGTGTTTGTATACAATAGTTTAAGACACCACCTGAGACCATGCCTTACAACCTGAACAGTATTACATAGCTGGTAGTTTGCCACGCAGTTGCAAAGGCTACGATGACAAACTTAATGTGCATGGTGTTATCCGTCAGCATAACTATCTGAAAAGGCAGTATTCAAGCATAAATGCCACGATAAGATAACAGAAAAGATGGTAATATGAGCTATGTTGTGAAAACACATCAGAGGAGGACGAACATTTAGTGCATTCAGCTATCACGAGCCTGGATAGCGGAATCGGCTAACAGACTGACATCCCTGTATTGTGGAGTGAGATAGACGACTGTAACCTATGTGAATGTTTTAGCTCCGAAAACCGCTCTTACAGAAACGTGACACACGCGTATGATAAAACAATCAACAGGTTCATAAGTTGTTACAGGAAGGGAAAAGATCGTTGCTTGTGCGTTCCTGCCACTGTGCTAATCGGAGAAAAATTGTGTTCGACGTTTTATAAGTGCAGAGGAGAAAAAATGAAGTAAATAAAAAAAACTTTCAGTGAAATTGCTGGCACGAAACCATTTCACAAATAAACACTGAAACACACTGAAGCAACATTCCATCAGATATGCACATTTAATGACTCGTGAAACTGAGGAAATTTGTAGTGCAGTAATTGCTCCGCTCACAAACGCTGCATTATTAATTTTACGGTAGCAAGTTGCATAGAGGAAATAGAAAGCGCGTTTCAGTCGGAGCGATGGACCTATTCAAACGACAGACCAATTATGTGAGCAGGTAAGCCAAACATACTGAATGTCGTCTCTCTTTTTCACACACTCCGAAAAACGCCAGAAAGATAAACATAAATAAACTACGAAAGCCATTCCCTGAATATACGAGCAGTATCAATCACTGCATACTGGAAAGGCACTAATACCGCCATATTCTGCAAACCCACAAAGAATGAGGGTAAGTGGAGAACAGTTGCAAGGAAGCTAATGGTCACGCGGTTAATCACTTAATGAACAAACCAAATAAACCACCGAACACGGCAAGAAACTGGATAACAGCCTCCACACCACCAGGTATGTGCTGCCATTCGGTAGACTAGGCGATATATTGGAAGAATCTTTTCACACTGTCCAACTCCAAAAGTGAGTGGTCTAAGTAGCCACAGCTGGAACCTGAAGCCGTGGTTGCCTAACAGTGCTGTTGTAACGTGGTGCACATTCTTATGCTCGATTTCGATGACCAGTTTTGTTTTCGATTGGATGGGTCAGTTAAAGATTCAAAAGTGAATCTTTGTGTCGTCAGCTACTCGTCCAGCGGCCTTATAACCGAGTTAATCTCGAGTGGTCATTTGATGGGCATCGTAACAGCGAGCATGTGGGAAGGTGCTTCTGTACCAACCAAACACTGCGCACCGGTAGTGTGCACACATACGTTATACGAAGATCCCAACAAACATTTGATTGGTACAGGCATCAAAATTGAATCTGATAGAATACACCGGAGGAGGTGAAGTGAAATCCGTTCAAAAACCAATTATGTGACCCATCAACTTTTGACTGAAGTCTTAGCTTCATATCACAGAATAACCATCCTAACAAACTAAGTGCAGAGGAGTGAGGCTATGACAAAATGAGAAACAGGGAGTAGAGGAACTTACCGCATCCGCCTCTGCTCTGTCACGTGACACAATCCAGTCTGAATCAAACATGCCTTGATTGATACCTTCACTTGCATGGTAACTGAAAGGGGTGTCCAATGAATCGAACGCGCCACCACGTACGGTGGATGCCTTGACAACCGCAGTAGCTTGTTGCTCCTGTGTGCAAAACGTAACCAAACGGTAATGTGAAAGAGATAATCCCTCAGTTATCTTGTCAGTGATACAAACGTGATCAATACATACTTCCCAAGATCTCACATAAAAAGAACAAATGAAAACAACATCTATTAGCTTCGATCATGGGATCAACATTCATACAGTCATGATAGGAGAAGTTACAGAAGAAAAAAAATGAAGCGAGAGTGCAAAATTAGATCAAACGAAACGCAGATCAAGCGACGACAGAAAACGACCATCGACACAGTCGTTACACTAAAACAGCGTGTGCTCTATCGATCATCGAACAAACAAAAGAACACTGTCCGGTCACTCGTTAATAGAACAAAAGTGATAGCACAAAGACGAATATATGGACACTTCTAAAACCGTTAAAACACAAGATAAGCGACATCATCAACTGAAACCGTCGACAAACCGTTTATCATTGGGGTCAATTTTGTGTTCGAACAAAGGAGTTAGATAGATTAGAGTATTGAAAATAAATTGCTTTAGTGTAAGCATAAATGAGGAACACTGATAATTTAAAATCAAATTTTGCTTCAAGCTGACCAATTTTCATATATAAAAGTTGACCAGAAAACAAGAGAATTCTCAAACGATAAAACGTTGAATGTCCGAGAATAGGAAGGAAGTCCAACATCACGAGCGCCTATGCCAATTGACATGCTATCAATCGGTCCAGCAGTTGACTTTTGTGTAGCTTTGTGCCCAATGGCTAAAAGCGACATCTACATAGTTAAGAGGAAATGAAGCAACTCTCTGTACCTTCCAATCCAAACGTTTGAGTTACCTTGGCAACGACAAGTTTATTCGTTTGTCCATTAATGACAGTTTGCGTCAATTTTTTATCTGCACACACTGAGGCTAATAGACTGCTACACCCTTAGTAATGTGTTTAAACAGCAAGTAGACAATTGTTTAATAGCCTTTTTTTGTTGCCATGCCCCTTTTAAATGAAATCGATAAGTTGAAACCAAACTCCATACACGTAACTCGAGTCACGGACGATATTGCAGATAGCGCATGAGATGAACATACTGACAATAAGTCTATTTTACAATCAAGAGTGCAGTTGTAGAGATGTGTGCATTGTCTAGTGAAAAGTTAAAAACATCAACAAGTAGCTAGGAACATTGCGGCGGATGTGACAAAACAACTACTCCATCGATTAATTATATACACTATTGCAGTATTGTCTGAATGCCTCTGATCGAAGGTGACATTCAATCACACGGTAATGTAGTAATAGAAAACGTTGCTGACAGACATCACATACATTACTAGTCGAAAACTTCGCGCGCCAGACTATTGTTGCACATCGAACAGACGATCACGGACAAATCAACATATACAGAACCACAGAAGAGTTAAAGCATTAAGGACTTACATTACGAGAAAGGCTACCTTTCTGTTAGCCTTGTGGAATGCGATTCATTTCAACAAACAGTCGTAAGTTTACCTGGTCTTTCTTTTCACGTCTCATACCGCAAGCACCACGACATCCAGATATCCATCCTTTCAACGTTCGAAACACAATGACAATTATCTCTCTAGTCCGCCTCTCAACGTGAATAATGTCTACGATCCATCATCGAGACGATGACTCGGTGCGTTCATCGCCATTGTCTTAAAAACCAGACGTGTCACAAGTCATTCGGCATCGTTCGACTGCATATCAAACTGTTGCACCTAAATTCAAAGAGTCTTGATAAAACAATAAGTGGAACTTGCCAAGAAGTATACCTGAATAAGCTGGCAAAGCCAAAATAGCCATCTGCGACAGAAGAGGTGGGCAATGCCAATACGACCTGCTAGCTAGCTTCCAATGAAGGCCTGTTATGTGGCGAACAATGTACACGTATTGCCCAAACAGTGTCATAAAAAGTGGACTGATTTAAATGCGTTTCAGTCTCACCGCATGCGTACCAAAACCTTGGACAACCGTGATAGCAACGGCTCACACACTAAACGGAAAAACTATTGGTCGAAAAAAGCCATAGACTTTTCAAGTCTCCCTATACACAACGTCTCAGTTGATTAGAAGAATATAGAATTGAACTTTAAGTTACATAAAAGTGCTAAAGTAATGGGCAAGTGGGACATCGAATACTGGCACCTGTTCACAAATAACTGCGTAGGAAAGGTACACAAAGGTTGTGTTCTATCGTGAGTGGATGAGCACACGATTGCAACGTACGGCCACAGACACACGGTGAAGTATGTAGAATGGGCAAATTAATACGATGGACTGCAGAACGTTTAGAGCGTTCATGTCACCGTATCGTGAAAGACGCGAAACAGTAAAGCATAACCACAATCGAACTGGACGATGCACACTTAGATCGATTAGTTGAATTATTGGTTGTAGTTTTCAGAGCAGATCCCCGTCCAGTGTGGCAGTGCCAGTAACTGCCTGTGGCCTAGTCGCACTGTAATCAGAAGAATTCACAAGGTTGGAATGCAGCTCAGATAATCCTGCCAAGTAAACGAAAGTTTCCTAGGCAGTGGATCGGTGAACTGTGAATCGAAAACTGGAAATTCGGATGCCACGTAAGGAGTAGATGTACTTAGTTGTTGTTGGTAAAATACCAATCATGACCCCACTCGAATTTCGAGAGGAGAAAACTGCCAGTAAGTCTCAACAACACCATGAACAAGATTAGGGGGAATTTGTTATACAATAGTTCGTCAAGCATGGCAAGAGTTCTAAAAAATCGATGAGAAACCAGATACAAAACGGAGTATACACGTGGACCACACTACATACGTACGTCCTCAGCTTTGTGCCACACCCACGGATACTATGGCGAATGCTACTATCCATCCATGCAGTTGTTCAAAAAATGGTAGCTTAATAATCAGGGACAAATGCATGAAAAAAGAAGCAAATTGGATCACAGAGTCAACCAATATCGGAAAGTTGAAAGCCCAATTAACCTGACAGATATATCCATCAGTATATGGAATAAAAGCGATCACGTGAACAACACATCGAAAGGAATGGAGACAGTTATTGTCACACCATGAGAGACTGGTCTCAAGCTAACCAGTAATATAAAATACCTTGTAACGAACAACACATTGGGACTGGAATAACAATACCTACGAGTATATGACAAGGGAATTTTATTGAGAAAAACTATATGTAGAATATAAAAGATGACAAAAATATGGATTATGGTGGATGAAGACGTATTCGAGCATGCAGTACACTAGAATCAAGGAAGTAACACGCAAAGCACAATAATCATACGCAGATTAGTATGCAAGGATAGGAACATTTCTGAGGCATCGGCGAATTCAATTTGCAACGATTTAGTCGAAAAGCCGGATAAAATTGAAGTACGGCTCGATTTGAATAAATTTAAAGTAAATGTGCAAATCATGGATAGGACCATCGTTTAATATGTTCGAAATATTCACGCCTAAATTGCACCGCCGACATACACCACATGAAGGCAGCGCTCAATTACCACATGGATACTAAATCAAGAGTTCAGAGACAGAAAAACTTGCGGAAAGAAAACTTTGTTAATCGATTACCAAATCGTAAATTCATCCCCGCATCTTTCGTCGTCTGAGCTATCAAGCTAGACTGGATGATCCCAATAGAATTATGCATGCCAAACTAGTCCACGTGAAAGGACCAATCGGAACACAATTCTGTGGTATTTCGAGCTAGCGAATGTAGTGGAGAAAACGATATAATCTATAGAACAGAGAGCATTTCGTTTAAATGTGTCAGTTATTACTCGCTTCCGGTGATTCCCAAATTTTGTCATCGACCAATGAATATATATGAAACCGTGGTAACGTCCCATCTGTGTAACGATTAACAACTTCCGGTTGTGGAGATTATACTTAGGTTGTGAAACAGACCTTGTTCATAGACAGTCGGAAGTAAGATGCCAACAATGATGACTTCATGAAAAGTGAACAAAATCTGAGTGGTTTTCAAAGTCAATGTTTTGCTTAATTGTTTGAGCCACACAACTCGTATACAAGCAACTGTTCGTTCGTAAAAAGCAAACGACCCGAAAAACCAAAACTAAGAGTACTGTTTCGTCTTTAAAATAATAACCATAACTATTAGACCATAAGGAATATGATCCAGAAAACAGCAGTACAAAAAGAAAGAAACATTGCACGAAAAAGCAAATAGGCATTCATCACCCATTCTGAACAAAACAAGTGAACGAGATGAAAGAATAACCTTGTACGAATTGGAATGTATGGCCTACGAGCACATCACAAGATATAAAAAACAACCAAGTAACTGACTTTAACGAGGGCTAACTTGTGTTGAGCGAGTATTTCAACTAACCACACTGATTGATTCATCCACACTGACTAACACTCTTGTATGAAGTAGGTCCAAGTTGAATGTGTTCCCACACAAGTGACAACAGGCCGACTCCAAATCAAGTGCGCAATGAACGATTTTCAAGCCGTTTATATGTACAAACACGCGAGAAAGAATCAAAACAGTTTAGCAGCTTGAAAAGCTCTCTCAAACAGCTGACCAACTACCTTGTTCGATCGGCTTGTGAGTGCAGCATCAAAGCCAGGCGAACGTCGGATGAATAACGTGTTGCAACTCAGATAAAAATAAATGGGGGAGAAATTTCATGCAATGAATCTGAAAATAATCACACATCCTGTCTCAGAATTACGTAGACACCAGATTTTTTGCATCTTTTCCTTATGTGTATACGAATGCCATCAACTTTGCTGCTCCCACAGATGGTTTTAAGCATATGTAATTTTTTTAACAGTCGGGAAAAATCAGACAGCGAAAATAAACCAAAACTGATTTTTGCGATTATACAGACACTGCACTGGTCTCCCAATATTGCGTCGAAAGTTATGTGCATCGTTTCAATGTGTTACTTATCAAAGGTCATAGATTTGACTAGACGAAATCCATCAAATCCAAGTGCAAACTTGAGTACGTCCGTTTCTGTCCCCTTGTATAACACACAAACTCAAAATGAGGTACTCAATACAATGCACACCTGGACTATGCGAAGGTCAAGTAACTCTAACAACGTTGCTTTGTAGAAATAACATTTTCACCACTCAAAAAACATGCAATGAACAACTGTCTTTTTGAAACGCTCAATGTTCAACAAGCATTAGGTTAATGTATGGTAGCGAATGGTGTGGAAGTGTGTATGCATAAGATTGTGTATAGTGTTACTCTTCCATTTTACCATTTACCGCTACAACCGAAGGCATTCCAGGTAACCAATTAGCCATCGCCGAACTGATACCGGTTGTATAGTGTTGAATTCTTCCTCAACTGGTATGGGCCGCTCATTCCTCCACCAGCCTCGTCAAAATCGGATATCTGATGAGTAGTCGGGGATTTGGCTTATTTCAAGTTGAGCATCATCCACAATTGGTCGCAGCTAGCGCATTCCCCTAGACTTTCCAGTTGGCTCCCTTTTAAATGCAGAAGCATTAGACATTAGGCACGACCGACTTATCATATGTGAACGCTCAACCCCTTTCGCTTGTGAGTAATTATCAGTAATTATGTATTATGTTTTCACTACTGGTGATTACTGTCTTCTATGTGTTCATGATACGTCTCTATGTAATCGATGGGTGTTGTGACGAGTAGCCGACGGTAAAATTTCTAGAGCCTGTGGTCAACCAGAAACCATGTATTGTCCAGGATTCCAAACACGGTTGCTATGAAAGAACTGACGTCCAACTGTCCGATAGCCTCGTCTACATTAAGTACATCGTGCAAAGCCTTTCGCGTTATTCACTTCTGATTTTGTGCTCAGCATACTTTCCCTCGATACCTTCAATTCTATAAACGATGCGCACTGGGAACAGTCAAAAAGCGATGTATCATCGGCATAAATTGTTCAAGTCACTTTGCGATATCTTGACGGTCGAGTCGCATTCAGTTGATCATCAAAAGCTGTTTATGATAAATAGTTGAACGGTGCTCAGACTATAGTCCATATGCAGTAGAACAGCAACGCTCCTGCATAAAGTGAACGAAACTGAGCATATCAAAACATAGAGCGTTGTCATCCACTTTGGAATGAGGTGTCCACATAAGTATGAGATAGGACACTTTCAAATTACTAAACCGGGTTTGATTTTTTTAAATAGTGGATTGAAAGCAACACATCATTATGGACAGTGATGGTCAGCTTTCTAGCAACCACATTTAGCTGCCATCCAGAGAAGAAACAAGCCCTAAGTAAACAAGAAAAGAGAGAGGATGCGACCTAAATATTAAAGTATGCCTCAATCTACGCTATTTTGCAATGATAGAAAGCCATGATGCGGTTCTACTGACAAACTAACCGGTAGAAATATGGCACATCGACTGTACATCGTAAAGTGCCAGACATCCCAATGCCAGCTACATCGACCAGGGCTGGCTGATGTTTTGCCCCTCTGCTTTTCAGCGAAGGATCTCTCTTTAGCAAAATAATGGGAACAGGAGGACCAGGCATTACGAACGCTGGCAATAATTTTTGTTGCCGCCTTTGTTAATGACGGCCAGAGTTCAAGTGGCAACAGCACACCGAATCCCGGAAAAGTGATACAAAGTACACCGAACACCAGTATAACCATCACCGGCGAACAACAAGG
This sequence comes from Paragonimus heterotremus, assembly GCA_013368495.1. Taxonomy (NCBI): domain Eukaryota; kingdom Metazoa; phylum Platyhelminthes; class Trematoda; order Plagiorchiida; family Troglotrematidae; genus Paragonimus; species Paragonimus heterotremus. Next base: position 18,289 of record LUCH01000430.1, read on the forward strand.
AGAAAAATGCAGCAGGTACAACAGCTAATTCGATGCGCAAAAACGAAAGCAGTACACTGTTCTTTTCAGTAAAAAAAAACAGGCCCATTTCCCCAGAATTTGCTGAAGCGTTCTGCCGAAAGAACAAGGGCGAGAGACAACGTTGTGTGTGTGTATGCTAGCATACAAAAAATGAACGTTCAACAGAGAGACCAGCCTACCTGAAATCGAATTTTCTCCTAAAAGCAAGAGAGCGAAAGCATAATAAGCAAAAACCAACTATCGATGGACCATTAATCACTCTCCAATTTTTCATAGTTTACAAACACCAAGAAGATAATTGACTAGGAAAAATGAACATCAGTTAAAGATTGGCATAAATTACAAATTCTCGAACGCATTGATAATGACAACACAGCGTTGGCAGCGTGAGCCGCCTGCAAACCATTCATCCTAAGCAAAAGACACACCACATTCGGAGAGATTCTAAAGGGACCCGTGAAAACATAAAAATAAAAAGCCATTAGCGGTCGCATGCCCTAAAAGATTAAGTCATCGAAAACGTGACTAAATGAGCTAGGTTTAAGACCGAACAGATCAACATTTGCAAATTTACAACAATGGGGTGATCAGAGATGTGGCGAACAAAAGTGGTAATATTCAAGCTATTATAAATTCTCCATACAACGGTTATTAATAACCAAGACTCCTCGGTTCCCGACAGGAGAAACAAGTTGAACTGACAAAGATGCAACGTCAGTTGTTTCATATTGTTGCATAAAGTAACGATCTGGTCCTCGAACTATTGCTTCCGTCAGACTCTGGGTTTCACAGAAGAGGTTCACAAACAGAGCGGCACATGAAGCACATGTCCGGGTCAACGAAATCAAAGACCGAAACTGTTCACTATGCCATTCCGAAAGAACCCTTGCTTGAAAAGCATGTTGCTCAAACGGTAGTCCACTCTCATACGAAAGCAATCGAACAACAGCGATAATTGTCAAAGAAAGATGACGGGTAACCGCCTTCAGTTGTAATGCACCTGGGTTTTGCACTCGGATAACAAAAGAATATACATGCATGTACGATTAATCCTCACTTGTGTGAAGAGTTTGATCCGTCCATCAGTTAGCACAGGTCGACAAACATATGATACGATGCAACTATTTACACTCGTGTCAAAATGTATGCAACTTACCACGCAAAAGACATTGCGCGTTGATTCAACATGCTGTCAAGGGCAAGCGTAAACACAAGCCCTTGCCAATCTTGAACTAGTATTTTGCATTACTAGGAAACACTACAATTCACACCCGTGAATCGATATGAACAAACTGTTTAAAACGTATCGGGTTGTCTGTGAATTGTCATAGACCAGAGTGATGAGATCGACAAAATTCAGATGACTGGCTGCAGGCACGTAGCAATAAAAGTGATCGTACGACGTCAGTCCACAAACAGATCCACCATGTGAAGAAACAGGTAGGAAATCAGGGAATTAGTTTCCGAACCGAAGCGGTAAGCTATTCAATCACTAATCTCGAGGTCATTATTTTGTCCGATAATGCGTAAGTTACCTATTATCTGTGAACATCAATAACATACGGCCTTCAGTCTTTGGTAAGCGCGTTTGAGGGGAAGAAAAGATAACCGATGCAATCGTTTTGATTTTTCTAGTTTGGTTCAGGAACACAAACTGCATAGTAATAAACCACGAAGTACCTCGACAACGAGTAAACAAATCGATATCGGTTCGAAATCCACTTCGCATTCAGGTAACTTGACAGCTGAGATCTACGACCGTAGTGAGAACTGATAGGTTATTGCAAAACAGAACAAGATTCATGTGCTACTGCTTAAAGTGAAACAAGAAAGCAGCCAGCTGAAGCAGAGAGAATGAACATCAACTGTTTAATAGCACAGCGACTGCATAGGGACTTCATGCGAATAGCGCACCGGAAGTGGTTCCAAACGGATTCTATAAACATGAAATAATTGAAAACATCCATAACAGCATAATTAGTACGCGAAACGTGCGCCGAATCTAAACGAGGGTAAGTGAGCCTAAAACACTATCACAACAGGCGCAACTGTGATTACTTGCAGCATATACCAAACGAAGTGATTGCACCAAAAGGGAAACGGACGACGAATCGTTCGGTAGTTCTCGTAGGGACCGGTGAAATAATCATAATAAGCGCTATGTATTTTGTTTAGCATTTCATCATTGAAATGAAGTCAAACAAAAGGACCACGATACAGTTCGAATCATACGTTTTTTCCATGAGGAATTATATCAAGATTCCAAGAATTATAACATGTTTACATCTCGTTAGTGTGAATGGACACAGTCCACCTCTGATTGTCAGTTTGCACTGGCTACGGCCGCAAGGGCTTGAAATGATGCTTGTAATGCTTCTTGATGTTCATCTTCAAACCGGCACTTAGGACTCAAGTATATACAAATTTCACCTTCACAAGCGATGCTCATAGAACTCGGTGGAAGGCACTGACTCGTAACGTGAAAGGTAGCTGCTTCGGTCTCCCAGCCAGAGCATCTCTATCTGCTAAGTATAAACAAGGACGAAAGCGATCATGGAGTGTCGGTTTGAAGATGAGTATCAAAAAGCACTGCAGGATTCCAAGAACTTCCATAGTGATCGAGATAGTTCTGATTGGGACAACAAAAAGTTTATGGTCTTCATTGATACGGACAGAGAATAAAAAAATACACCGACAAAACGAAAAAAAGCAA
>LUCH01000430.1:23964-49521 GCA_013368495.1 Paragonimus heterotremus
ATCTGAGCTGGGGATGGAGCAGCCGCTTGATCTGTAAGATTTTTCTTAATCCCCATTGAGTTGCTGCAAGGTCTCGACGTAAGACATCATGTAGAAGAATATTAGTGTGATGAACGATCTAATATGCCAATCCCTAAAGGCAAGCATGCTATCTACCTGCCTTGGCTGTTAGACAGTATGGCTGCCAATTTGACTGAACTAATATATCTCATGTATCTCCTACCGTTTTATGGGAACTTTGTACGCTTTTTCGTCAAAAATAAACTGTACGCCAGCAGTCGTAGTAAGCAGTAGTCAGGTCATAAAGGTGAATCTGATTTTGTCTATCACACTGATTCAAACTGGGATATGCAACCAAAATACCGGAAACAAACAAGTCAAGATACGAAGGAAAATGAAGTAAAACACAAAGAATGTGGTTAGGTAAGAAGGAATAAATGATAAAGAGGAAACTTGTCGATAAGTGGTCAAAGTGAATGCTACCGAGTCAACTACACAGTCCGCAATCGAAGCGATCTCGTTATCTGTTCCTACTGAGAAAGTTATCAAATCAGTACCAACTTCCTGTCTGAACACTCGCCCAAAACGAAGATCAAATCACGAGGAAACAGAGTAGTAAATCTGAAGGAACGATGTGCCAGCTTAACTGTTCATCCTACATGATATATAAACCGGTATTCGCATTGGTAAAGCCAAACTGGCCACAGTCAAGTTAGTTATGACGAACCGTTTAATTCGGTAACCAGCGTTTAAGAACTTGTACGCAGTTAGTGACGGACTTTCAAATCAAGGAGTTTCCAGACCAATGCAATCAGGGACTCGCTGAGAGAGTGACAATCAAAAGAGGTTAACCATGACAAAAACGGACCTTTTGGAAGAGTAAATGGTTCAAAACAGTGGGCGTGAACACTAATACAGAGTGATAGACTCACGACAGAAAGTGGTAACTCTATAAATACCACACAGGTTCGATGAGTGCTCTAAGAAATGACTTCCATGTAACGGAAGTCATCTTCGCATCTGCAGAACATGCAGCCACATAGTGTTTTCACTTTAAGTGACGTATGAACTAATTAGGTGAGCACCCGTAACCAGGATGTGACAATATTTTGCGCTGCTGTGCTGCCTTGCAGATCAGACTAATTAACCGAAGGCTTCGGAAATACCCCGGATCCCCTCTTGGCTATATACAGGCGACCGAGGAGTATCCGACCCGAAAATAGTGATATTCTTGATTTTTTTTGAATATATAGTGTTCACTCTCTACAGCAACCCCTTTTTATGTAGGAACCACTACTTTATGGCAAGGATGTTTGTGAGAAACGGCGCAAATTCCACAGGAAACATATGCTATTAAAAGGCCCCTCCGTAAACCCTACCACAAACCGTTTTATCAACAAGCAATCCCATCACCGGTCACCATTGAGGCATTTTCTTTTAGGATCGTTCACGCCGCTGTCGGTTAAGTGAAACCCAGTGGTCACAATCTCAAAACGAGTCATTCGGAACCATGTACGGAAAAAAAGAGTGGAAGCCACCCCAGGCTGAGCATGCACAAATAATCCACATGCGCTAGATCGTTTCCAGTGAGTCTACTGTTAATGTGTTTAGTCCTGTGTAAACCCTCCTTCGATCATTGCCAAGCTTTTCAATTCTAGGTCCTAGGCAAATCTTGAAGTGTATTTTAGTCGGAAGGCCACGTCGCAGTCACGCAACCTAAATTAATCTGGACAACGAGAGGACTGAACATGGTTATGACCATATGAACCGATCAGCAATCGACTGTTCACTCGAGGCTGTGGGTGTACCAATGTCAAATAAACATGCATCATTGATTTCACGTTTGATAGCAAGATCTGTTCGAAATAAACCGTTGCACACGAATTCTGCCTACGAATAAGTACTGGCAGGCAGAGCTAGCCGAACGTTCTTAACTCTAAAGGAAGAGAAAACTGTCCCTTATCTGAACAGAAACGGAAAGTCAGGGAGATACAGTTGGGTGCCACGTGGTCAATAAAACACAGGTAACATGCACCGTATAGAAGAAACAGAAGGTCGATGAAATGCGAGCACTTCAAGCGAAGGGAAGAGTTTGTGCCCTCGCCGATTAGGGTATAGTAACTTGGACGACAGACTATATCCATTATTTTTCAAGGCACGCAGCAAAAAACACGCCAATGTCCAGCGCAAGCGGTTGCTTAGCAACTTCGATAAAACAGTTCGAAACGATGGCACTGACAGTCCTTTGGATTCCAACACAAGAACGACATCAACCCCCTACTTCTTGGTTGGAGAAACGGCTGAGAAAATGACATCTACTGTGGACTAGTTTGCACCCACTGTGAGCGAATGTAAGGAATAACCACTTGAGAACATAAGCAACTGGGGAAAAACAGGATTGATATTTCACGTCCTCGTGAAGCGAAATTCTGTTCTAGAGGGAGATAAACGTAGTGATACCAAGTGGTCAAAAGATAATCTAATGGTACTGCCTGCATTCAACGTGGAAGCTCGAAAATCAACTCCTTTGTAGTCACAAGAAGCAAGGAACCCAGATATGTTGAAAAGAAGAGTAAGTCCGAATTTGAGGTTAAGCAAACGTTCGGTAGGAATACTTAGATGGACATATTTTGCCTACTTGGTTAAATCGACTCAAAAACAAGCGATAACGAAGATTGTGCCACTGCTAGACAACTGCTTGGCTTATCCAAACGTGTTTTTGAGAACACTGGAGTTTATATTCTTCTAACTGAAAACATGATCCCGCAACCACTAAGCGCAGGCATTGGCTGGAGTGTGAAAAAGAAGTGAATGAGTCGCATTTTTTGTCACGTTTCGAAAATAATTAATCTAACTGACACAGTGAGATAACTAATGAAATACGACTCTTCTCTGGAACTCTGCGTTGTCAATTTCTGGGTTAGTTTATGACGTAAAATTCACCAGTTTTGTCGTGGAATGTAATGGATGCGTCAAGAATTCGGTGATGCTTCAAGAATTCAATTTTTTATTGGGGAAAGTGAACTAAACGAGAAGCTAGCCGATTTGAAAAAAATATAATAATGGAGTGGTATTAATGTCGTCACTAACTGCGCATACATTTCATAAGTACAAAAGTTTTGTAGGTCTCATTAACACAAATGCTGTTATCCTCTGTAATGAAGAATGTGAAGCGCAACGAGAAAGAGAGACCTTCAGCGGATGCGAACATTGGCAGACATCTTATTAGACAAGCACTGAAAGTACACATGTACTTGTAAACAAACTATCGCCTTCCGGTACGGGTAAGTCGCGCACTCTAAAGAAACAACCGTTAGGCAAGAAACACGTGGGCACTGTTATGAAAAGTGAAGATTAGGCGAAAATACTTTACGGAGCATTAGAGGCTCTCGGTATGCTCCAACATACTAGAAATGAGCACATCAGCCAAAATACGAGCAAAAAAACGATTTACGTGTCCCTTAGGACTGTTGCTGTAGAACAAGAGCATTGTAGACACAGAATAAACCCAAGATTTTTCTACCATCGGAAAACAAAACCGAGATCAGTGATTGGAAGACACGGCAAACATTGGGGTCTACAGACTTCTGTCGTTCCACCAATTCAGTAATTGATCCGGTGAAAGGTAACAATGATACCTCGTAGCAGTGCCAGAAATAACCTTGTTGTTTTGTGACACATTCAGTACGAAAGAACCAATGGTCGATAACAGGTCTGAATATGCCATACAAGAATCTGCAACTGGTGCATAGTCGGCTCGTGCGAACACTGTAACAGTCACCTCACACAGTTTAACCAACAACATACAATCGACAAAACAATCAAACTGAACATAAATACACGAAACACATTCCGCCGTATCACTAACGATCGCGAGTCACAGTGATTTAGAAACCAGTCATGTAGACAATGAGCAAATAACAAAAACACTATTAACCCTCTAATCCTTTTACACTGTTCGTACAGGAGGTCAACCGGCTGGTGCCAACTCACCTGAGGTATCATTTGCATCAGTTTCGCCATATCATTGGCTAACATATCGTCCACTGCTTTGATCAGCTTCGGCTGGAGATTAGAAAAGCTACGGAAGTCGTGCAAAGCCAGAGTTTCTTGCATGCGTGTCACATTTGGGAAATCACCGATAGATATATGATGCGTGCGGGACAGGGTCTCGTAAACCTGGTTCAAATTGGTTATAAGTTCACGTTTTTTCGCTTCTCGACCCATCAAGGCGGGCATTTCATTTTTCAGATGAGCAATGATATAGGCGTGAACCTAGGACAGTAAATGAGGGATAGGGAAAAAAATAAATCATACGATTTAAACACTGCATGGAATAAACGATATAAATTACGAGCAATAGTCAATTGAACCTGAAAAAAGTTGAACGAATCATAAAACAAAATCGAACAAGTGCATATGTCTGAATGCTGATCATATCTGCCCAAACAGTGAAACAACCCATTTAGCAGAGTATACAGATGACTAGCATATTGTATACATGTGAAGTGAAGATGCATAGACGAATAGGGATAAGTAACGAAACGGCAGTTTTCGCCAGACTGGCCGAACAAATGGACAACCGCGTACAACTTCGCATGCACCAAGAAAATAGCTTGAACCATTCACAACCTAGCCGTACCAGAAAAACTGCCCGAAAAGACAATGTCAGACAACAGACCAGTTAGTCGATAAACATGTACAGATTTGATAAACCTGATAGATGAATCATCGCATAAGCTGGCCAATTATGTGTTTGTTGAATAGAAGTCCGTACGAATCCATAGTATGGAAGGATGGAAAAATCTCTTGAATGTCAATTAGCTAGTCCGATAAACGAAGAAAATTTGTTATAACAACAGTCAGATAAATTGTTTGGATGAAGTTCAGTTCAAAATATCAGAGAAACGGAAGAAAGGTGGAACAGAGAAAAAGAATTAGGTTCAGGAGCACAAGCAGCGGATAAGCCAATTAACCGGAAGAATGTGAAAAATCTACTGAACTGTCACATGAACGTATGATGGAAATACACACTACGAGTCGGATCGAATCAAGTGGACAGTCGGATTCCGTGGGTTCGGGGGTTCAGCGGGTAGAAGCACGAACAAAGTTATGAATGATTAAAATCATTGAGTTACGCTAACCACAGAATAAGATTTTTTTTTCGAAAAATTATCAGGCATATACAAGTCTTCACTTAGTTACTGGTTCCTTTTCATCAAAAACAATCCGGAGGCAGAGAAGACCGTAATTAAGCGCTTCTTTCAACTTTGCATTAGTAATTAAGAATAAACAAAACGGTTTCGGCTAAAAACGTTCTTATGGAGTTAGCTTACAAAGATTGCCTTTTTAGAGTTTCGCGGCCAGATCGTCTACGTACAACAGAAATCTGAGATTACGTTTCAAGCACTGAACCGAGAATAATAGTCTACACCCACCAATCATCGTTTCGTTTACATGCACCCTCATGCATTTATCGAATTAAAGAAAAATGTTCAACGATGGGTACGTTTGTACAATTTAAGCGATACTTTGATTGATCCTACCGAGAAGCACAGATGAAGAAAAGCGTGGTGTGGGTAAAATACGAGTCTAGTCTGCCGTTTACCGCCAGCAACATTAAATGTCCTGGAAGGAAAAATATCGAGAGAGAAAAACAGATAACTGGATTAAAAAGCAGGGTTTAATGGAGGAGCTAGAAGATTTGTGACACGTTATCATCTCGTGTAACACTTCTATCCACTGATTTGAATGATCAGTGGGTTCTCATTCGAGCAGGCGAACTGTCACATTGCTCACCCGAACGTTTCACCTGATGGGAGCCGAGGAGATTGAGAGAATGACAGATAAGCACAATGAGTCTGTTGATACCTTCGTGGCGAACAGAAGACGTTTCCGAACCACTACTTGAAACGGACAGCACTCAAATATGATATACACTTCTTTTCAAAGGTAACCGAACGTCTTTAAGATATCACAGATGTCGCGGGTTGGTAAAGGTAACACGCGCCTTCGGTGTTCGTGCTAATATCTCACCAACAAGAACGCCAAACGATCCCCAGCCTGCAATGGAGAACGTAGGAACGAAGATGCCCCAGTCCCGAGATGGTACTTCGCATTCCATACAGACCAGTCTTGTAACTCGTCCAGCTTACTATGACTTAAATGCCTTCGGCAATGAACTATCAGGAGCGCATCATCTAGAATACTATCCATGACAAAGTTGATTTGGGAAAGAGAGACCTTACAGTTTCAGCAAACATAACAGCAACAGTGACATACAGTTGTCCATAAATGCTCGAACTGCACGTAGAGTGAGCATACAATGATTCACAAATTACCACGGAACTTCTTTGGGAAGTACGTTTTCAGGGAACGCCGCGAGCAACCTACACAAAAGCGGCCTCTGAGTCTAAAAAGACCACGATCGTCGATAGCCTATACAAGTGCTGATGCGCCAAGACAAGTTGCAAGGCAACAATGTGGTCAATGCACGCTAAACCGGATCGGGATCTAACCTGTTCTTTAAGTGTTTGGCGTTCCCCGGGTTTGCCGGGCCGACAACAAATAGGACCAATGAATAACTTGCACGCGACAAAGACAAAATTGCTGCATAGATTTCGTGTCTCCTTTTGGAAAACGTGAAAAAATGTTGCTAAGCAATAATCGCAAAATACCGCCGCAGGTTCCCAAACTATTTGGAAGATTATTGTCGGTTCTGATACCAATCTCTCTCAAACATTTTCGTAAAGAGGAAGGCGAGATCTGAACCTGGGGACACGCTAGGTTTCAAAAACTAAAGGCTCCAATACAACCGTTATGTTAGACGGAGGGCCGTCTGGAAGGCAAAACAGATGAATACTGATGTCTAACATTTTGGTTAACGTCGAGTCCTTCGAACCGAGACCGGATCACTGGATGTAGTCAGGGCCGGAACCCATAACCTGGCAATCAGAGTTGTGATCGCTATGCTACTGCCTCAAGGTCATTGTAGAACGCATTGAAGTAAACACAGTTGGCAACAAAGTAAAGCCTCGAAAAGGAAGCATTATGTTCTTAGTGTGATGTTTCATCTTGTAACTATCAACTATATCATGATTCTAGCCAGATGAGTTGAATTTGCGACACGCAGTCATGGAAAACTATTCGTGTATTACCTATAAAGAAACCTATTTATTCACTCATGGGCTGACAAATTAGAATAATGTTCAGAGGGGAAAAATAACCGGATGACATGCATTTATGAAACAGATGACGACAAAAAGAGTAAACATAGTAGCTTATACACGTGGAAAACAAGTGTAGTCTTGAATACGAAGGGTATAATGTAAGACCACTCAAACAACAGGCCAGTGAAACTGATTAACGATGATTTTAAAAAATCGGAGCTTAAGCCACGAAAATGAGTGGTAACGCAAAATATATGCAAACTTCGCTAAAAGTTAGTCGTTTCAATGGAAATAGTCAGATTTCACATAAATAACTGGAGACATCGCGAGTATTTATAATTTTACAATGTAGTACGATAAAAAGGTGACCAAACCGGAAAACGTTCAGAAACCGCTTTGGAACCGCTTACTTTGGCAAGACGAGCTCGACGAATAAAATCGTTCAACTTTCGTAATGCTGCATCACCAGGCAAACTGCCTAAATCGCGAAATAGATCTTGTTCTTCTAATTCGAAAAGTTTGCGGTTCTGGTCAAATGTGAGAGGATGATCCCAAAAACTTCCAATAAAGACACGAGCCACTTCGGGTGTGTACAGTATCTTCCCCAAACTCCACATTAGCGCCCCATAGACTCGCATCAACTGCTGCGAATCCACTGTATCCGCTTTGTTGAGAACAATTCGAATCTTGTCTTCATTACCCTGGTAGACATTTCGGATTAAAAAATAAACAGAAGCTAAAGGTCATCAGAAAAACGAACAATGGGAATAGTCTAAACTGAAACAAAAAAGTGTACGAACAATCTGATACGAGTGTAGAGTAACACGAAACAACACAAGTTACCAAGAGACTGGGATTTTGCTCTCACCGAAGCATATCAGCAATGCATATCTCTGTCCAAAATGACAGAAGTATGTATGCTTGTGGGCCGGAAATGCTGATCCTATACAAAACACGCCCGAATCCTGTCTATATTTGCAAGTAATGTTGACGCTGTTTTATCATCTCAGCAGGGTTTGAAATCCACCTTCATTGCACTGTTACCTAAAGCCAACCATTACTGGCGAACGGTGAAACATTGTTTACGAAGTAATGAAAAGTCGTGTGAGTAAAAGATGTATTACGTGAACGATTTACAATTGTTGTGGCCTTTGTGCATTACTACTCATTTCGTTGTCGGCAAGTTCAGTGATATTCACGTGTTCGTGTAATTGGTTGACGGGGCGAAAGCGAAATATCAGTATGTCGCGACACACCTTCTTATCGTATTAATGAATATCAGGTGTGCCAAATTCAATCGATAACCCGTTAGCCAGTTAGTCTCAGTAAACTCCATGTTCCGCACTGGAAATTATGACTGAAAGATCAGAAGTGACAATTCAACTATGTCTAATTCAATGACAACGTAGAAACGACCGCTTGACGTTCGTCTCACAGTCAGCAAGACCGAAATTCAGACTCCAGTTCGCACGATGCCGGTACACAGGAAGGAAACCTGAGTCAGGCATTTCCACTGTCGAAGTGGGCTAGTCGAAAAACGAATCCGGGAACAACAGCTGTGATTAGAAGGAAAGAGATTTTAACAAAAGAAACTGTCGACAGTTTAGTAGTCACTTTTTAACAAAATAAAGACGGAACTTGATAAAAATCTCAACATGGCAAGTACATAGATTGATAAGTTTTACGGGAGGAGAAAAGATCTAGTGCGCTCTTCTCTTTTTGCTGTCTATGGGAAAATAATGCCGGACAGCCTACAAAAGTTGAGGAATAATGAACATAAATGAATAGAAGAGAATTTCAATAAAACTATTTGCACGCAAATATGCACATTTAATGACCTGTAGGGGGTAGGGGCTAGGAGGACGGTTAAGAAGCTCATCATCATCATCATCATCATCATCATCATCATCATCATCATCATCATCATCAACAACAACAACAACAGCAATAACAGCCATGAGGCTGGTCATAATGTACTGTAGCTCGGGCAACTGCCCACCTCAACGGTGACATGGAATATCCTAGAAGAATACAGGTTACTGAAAAGATTGTACAGCAATGACAATAATAATAATAATAATAATAATAATAATAAAAGACTAAGCGAAGAGACTAGAAATAGTATGGATGCAAGTACTTCATTGACTGCGACACATCGCCATCCGAGATAGCGTCTCTAACCAGCGATTTGAGTGATCACGAAGACCCCAGCCAGGCAGGTGATACCTACCCACTTTGCTCGGCGGAGAAGTCAGGGTCTTCACGTTTCGTGACCATGTTATTGCATGACTACCACGTGGTTTTATCCAACTGTTGGTGGTCTCAGTATATAATGCCCGGTACGGTAAACGCCCAGCTAACATACAGAGTACGTGACCCAACCGTCACAGGTTGTGCAACGTGATTAGTTGGTCAATTGATTGTGCATCCCGAACGTTCCGGAACACGCGCCGGCGAACGGCCGTGTTGCTCCCGCGATAAATCTACTTAATGTGGGCCGATTGGCGGAGACGCCACTGATATCTTCGTTGGGAACAGGCTACGTTTTCGAACCATAGGGCAAACCAAAACATACACAAGCATTATATACCCTCCACTTTAGCAAGCTGTACCTCACATACGTGCTGATCAAGTGAAATTTGGAAATTCTCAGCCAATTTAGCCGTGACTACAGAACTAAGCAGTGTGTTTCGATATGAACAAGCCCTAACTGTGGGGCAGTTTTTGTTACCATACTCATTCCCTACTGCAATTTCAGTAGATGACTATGTAGGTGTTCATTCTTGTTTAATGATAGATCTGCCAGTGGAGGACTCGAGGTGTGGAGTGTTTCGTGAGTGACAATAAAGTCTTCGCGATGGCGTCTACAATACATTGCGAATTGACCTAATTTTCTTAGTCCATCTGAGCAGGGGTTTTCTTGGGCCTCCTAATTCTTCTGATAATTTGTTCTTGAACACTAGCAATAAGCGCAACCCTTCTTTTAGATAAGGACGATGAACCTGTATATTGGTTTCCAGGAGCAAGCGGAGTACAAGAGCGAACGAAGTGAGAAAGATTTCGAGGTGGAAATTTCCACAATTTCTTCCTAAGAAGTGCAAGGTTATTCATGTTTTTTCCCATCACTTGAATTTTCTGTCACTATGGTCCCAAAGACTTGTTCGCATATAGATGCGAATAGTCTAGTGTCAGCAACGCAGCAGGCGGCACGATTTGGACGGTGAATGTGTTGTCTTTAAACCTGTTGACACTGAACAGCAAGTTATTTTTTAAGAGTCACTTGTTTAGATGGTCAAAATTGTTCTGTAACGTTTGACTTCGTCTAAACACTCTACAATCTGTTAGTTTTGTTGTCGGTATACGGCGGCACTAGTGGTTTATCGACAATGGGTAGTTCAAGAACGAAGAAAAGGACCAACAGAAATTCCAAGATTGTCCTTTGAGAAAAATTGCTGTTGGAAGGAAACCAATCTATTAACTATGCATTCATCTTGACTCTAAACCTAAGTTTAGTCGGGCAGTCTTCAAGTAATTTGAGTTTCCGTGGTAAGATGGGGAGAGCAGCTACTAAAAAACTAAGCTATATCACACATATGGTCAGCCCTGTATCGGCAGCCTTTATGTAAGTTTGTGACGCACGAATATCTCTTACGAGAATAACGCTCCTCCGCGGTGATAAGTTCGAGGTCCATCACCATGGCTCGAACAGGGCCGCTCTATAAGCTATCTAATACGTTACCGAACACTGGGCGCAAAGTACTGTTGGGCCACCTTAGAGTCTACTTTCGGAGATAGGTGCGGTAGTGAACAGGTTTTAGGCTTTCCGTAGAAGACCAGTTGATAATGAACTATTCAAAAATAGTGTTAGCGATATGACTAATTCGCTAACACCTTTTCAGGACAACAGGGGATTCCAAATCCGGGTAGGGTGGCTCGTGAACCAGTAGCTTATCTAAGCTGACTGCGACTCGTGACACTGATATTTGGGATAATTAAGCTAAATTATCTTGTGTTCAAAAGTCATTCTCGATGTGCAACTGTGCACATTTGGGTTCGTTTACCTAGAGTGCTGGCAGCCTCTGTATCTGTAGCAAGAAGTCTACTAAGCGTTTGAAGTTAGGTAATGCCAACCTTACTCCTAATGTACTGCGATTTTGCTGTAAAAAAAAAGTCTAGGATTCAACCATAACACTTAGGCAAGACAGCATTAGTAGCAAAATCGACCCCTCTCACAACACCCGTGGTAATTGTAACATATGACGTACACAACAACAAAGAATGCAAGCCTTGTCTGCTCTAGCTGGCATCTCTTCCATGCCGAACGTTTCAGAGTAATCAGGCGTTTGGTTCTACTTTTTTTTAAACGTCTCGGTTTTTTACAAGATCGAGGATACTTTACTGAAAAATAGTTGGTATCGGCATCAGAGACTTCCCTGACGTGAATCCACAAATGATTATATAAGCTGAGAGTGGTGATCAAGCTAAGCCATTCAACCCTAATGAGTTGTCTCTACCGTAGGAGAATTCGCCATGTGACATGCCTTTAGGCCTACATTTTTGGGAAATATGTTGCCAGACCTGTATAAGTAGTTAGACTAAATTATCCCGTGGATACTGTGACTATGTAGAACGGTGACTTTTAGATCCTCGATCATGTCAACTTCGTTGGCAAGACTACACCCAACACAAGGTGGCTCCTGATCCACTTGACACTTGGTGTGAACTCAGATATGATAAAATAGTTCAGTTTCCATTACATACGAGACTAAACGGAGACGATTCAGACTTGGTGAGCAGCGTGTGAATTTCGGAACCAGTGTAACATATTGCAACGCATAGTCCAACCACACGGCGTGTGAATGGAAGGTTGTGCAACAAGATTGGGCACAAGTAAGCAATCCAAAGTTCTGAGCCGATTCTCACGAAAGGGTTAATGAAGGTTGGTGACTGTTTCTTTCATGTTCTGGAGGATTGATACGGTGAAGGTATGCCTTCTTGAAATCTGGAAAATGTAACACATCAGAATAACTAGTGCTGGAAGATGGAAGTGTAAAAGGAGAACAACAGAACACGCACTGGTTACAGTCTTGGCCATCAACATCAAAGTCGGCAACAAACGACAAACATTGAACTTTTGATCTGCCACGCTAGTGCTAGTAGATACAGCTGAAAGAGCCACGCTAGTACTAGTAGATATAGCCGAAAGAGTCACGCTAATGATGATCCGCAAAGGTGCAAGGGCCGAGTAACAGTGTCATCTTAATAGCTTGGAAACATTCTATAAAACCGGTTACTTAAATACAGACACTGGGATATGTTGAAATGAGGGCGTCAAATCAACAAGTAAAGAATTAAAACATGACTATACCATTTGGTAAACTAAAATATATTTGGAAATGTGACTAATGAACTGCCCTTTGTGTTTAAATGCCTGGTACCCCGTACGTATCAACATATAGATCGACAAAGACTGCTGATAGTAGAAATATAGGCTAACAAAGATTCTACGTAAGCTTTCCATATTACATCAAAAAGTGAACTAAGGAGGAGATGGATATGTGACTAAATGGTCAGACAATAAGAATGCACAACCAGCAATGACTGGGTCAAGTACTCCACATACCAGACGAGCGTTAGTTGTACAAGGCGTTACTCAACGAGACCACCAACGATTGCATAAGTGGTTTCTAAGGTCCTCACTGTCATGTGAGATGGGGTTGAATGTGAGCTAAATACTCCCCAGCCAACCAAAGTTACGCAGGAGCAGTCGCAGCCAATAAGTTTGAAACAGAGGTCCTGTGCTCAGTAATCAAGCACTGATACCATAGAGCAACCACTTTTGGACGAAACCACGAAGTGATCATAAACAATACAGACCCTGAATATCCAGTTCAACGAAGGTGTGCATTTCAGGATCGCTCCAAGCGCTGGTTAGAAACGTTATTTATCATAGCGACGCATCAGTCAATGATATGAATGAATCCGCACGTTGCTCCTAGCTCGAAAAATTAATTTCGTTTAGTCCAGTTATGTTTTATTTACGTTTTGACAAAGTTTTTCATCAAGAACATTATTAATCCTTGTTGCGATATAGATTGGCTGGAGCTAATGTCATCCGATCACTTGCTACCGTGTGTGCGTATATACAGCCGGACTGGAACAACCAAAGCTTGATGAGAGAAACCGAATTAACTGTCCCTATAGTGTTGTCACTGGTTGTTGTCTCCATGGTGATGTTCACGTTTTGACAGTGAAACCTAGGCACTACACGGATGAAACATACATTAATTAAACAGATTTCAACTAAAGTGTCCAATACACATCTTAGGCGTCCTGTACTGCCTCAGAAAAGTTGAGTCGTCTACACGTTTTTCATTTGTATGAAAAAACGACCCTAAGTAGTTTAGCAGACCACTAGCCGTTCCTTCAGGAATCCGGGCCACAGTGACTTTCTTGGTGTGGTATGTCTGAGAAGTTTTGTACGGTTCGGTGGGCAAAAGTTAAAACCTCTGTATAATAATAATAGCTATAATAATAACAATAATAATGGCGGCATATCCTATACTCCAGCTTCTTCTATCGCCAACGCCCTGTTCTTACACGACAAAAACCTCCACTCACATTTTCTGAAATGACTGCCACGGGTATGGATGAAACCATGAGTTGTGCAGAGCAAACCACGTAGTGACGGGGGACAGCGATGGTCCTCGGCATTAGTCATTTTGAAAGGCTAGTCCGGACACGGACGCTGGTATATAAGCATGAAGATTAAGCTCTGACATCATAAGGCTCCAGGTTCGGATTTTCATTCATACATCTTTTTCAAAGACAGTAATGTTGGGTTGATTGTACTCAGACTGAGGCTGAATAACAGATACTGACTGCATCTGTGGTGTATACTGCCTAAGCCTATTTAAAACAGTTCCGTATGAAGTCAGCCCGCTGAGCTAAGCATTCTTCATTTAATTAAATTAAGTTGGAAACTGAATATTCACCTATCGAACGCAAGTGACTGGAATTAAACTGAAGCCTAGTAGCGGTCATTATGCATGCGAACGTCCAACAAATGATTATGCAAAACACGTCAAAGTCACATTTCTAGAATGCTTACAAACGAGTGCACATTTAAAAAGGCTAGATATGAATGCATGGGCATCTACGGCAACCCAGATAGTTATGTTTAAAGCGTAGTTGGAGCACACGAGAAAATAACCTGTGCTATTGACCTAACTAAACAGAGGACCACCAATTCATTGAAATACTTAACTACTGCCGAATTAAGTGACGTACGTCGTGTTAACTGTTCAGTCGGACACAACTCTAACAGTGGTGTATAAACTGATCATGTTTTCAAGGTGTTTGACAAGCTAAAGCTCCTGGATGATAACAAAGGTACACACAATACACCGTACATACTGATCATATGCGTACAAAACGAACGTAGTCAAAGGTAATAAAAAACCAGTAGCCCAATCGCACTGTTTTGAACGAGCAATGAAATAACTAACTGAAGTAACCAGATTATGCGCGGAAGCAACAAAAATATTCGGAAATGATGTCTCCGGACGAAACCTACAATCCACTTAGTGATCTCAGAATGACTTACAATGCTAACGGCGAACGGGATTCGCATCAGGCTTCATCAAACACCGTAACCTAATGTTAGTGAATCTGAAGCACCTATTTGTAATCGAGAACAAGTCACACGATAGCAAAGAGACGTACATGGTGAAAGCGTAACCTGACGGCGAATTTGTAAAGGTTGGGTAGTGGTATTAAGCATAAGCACTTCACAAGCATCAAAACAATTTGACAGGTGCCAATAAGAGAAACTTCAGTTCAGTTTGTCCTTCGGGATGCTAATGGCCGAGAATCCCGATCATTAGTGTTAGAGAACATTCGAACAGCTAACAGGGTAAGTGTACACGTTTGTAATTGAGACAGGATCTCGGGCGATATGCCATGCGGTAACCGTGAACTCGAATTTTTAGGTCACATGATTCGGACACTGCCGATCTGCCTAGCCCTGGAAGGGAACATCAAAGGAAGCTGAAAAGGGAGCTCGCACTCATCACGAAGACAGTCGGCGCCATTGGCGCCCAGCTGTTACTTGGTTGGAAGATACACGTATCAAAAAACAATGGTGTGAAACAGTAAAGCCCCATTAGGCATAACTCATAACGACCAACGAATAAAAATATGCATAAAACTTACTTTCAAAACTTCAATGACGCGTCTAAATTCATCCGAAATATCCAACTTATGCGCATCAAAGAGAAGAATTATGCGATCGACGCGCTCGGCAAACCATTCAATAACGCCAGAAAACTCGTAGCCTCGATCAACCCGTTGCTTCTCGCCACTGAGTATACCAGGAGTGTCGATAAATGTTAGGCTCTCTAACACTTCGTTGGGCAAATGGGCACATTGAAAACGATTAAGAAAACTGTTGCCAAATCGGCTCATTGGCCGAAATTGCTTTTTGTGATCCATTACCAGCGCATTTCCAGGAATTACACCTTCTCTCTCACCGTGCATAACAGCAATGAAACTATCAGTGGTGGGTTCCGGACCGATACGCATTCCTGGGAAATCCTGGTCTAACAAATAACGGATGAAAGTGGTTTTTCCCGTTGAGTATTGTCCTATCAACAGCACCATCGGTTTAGAATGAAAATCCCCCGATTCCAATGCAGGTGAATGGAAGTCATGAAATTTATATGCGGTTTCCAAAGGAAGAAGTTTCTGAGTGTATAGTCTGTTCAGTCCTTCAATTACATTTGTATAGGCTTCTTGATCTTGCGGTTTGTTGTTCTTGAAAATTTTTATCATGTTGTGCACCTAAAATCTACAAAAATCAATGAGGGGCTTAATGCTCGAAGAGTCAGAAGCTGTAAAAACTTTTAACGAACGTAATACTTTTAGTTTTAAACTGTAGACTGAAGGTAGCTCAAACACACAAAGCCGTTGATTGTAAATAGGAACCATGCTGAAAACATGCACCAGACGAACAAAATGCCAAGTAACGTCTAAGTACATAGTACCACATCATGGCTTGTTCACCTGCACACTAGTCTCAGTCCGGGACCGCATCACGAAATTATGTTAGACGAGGTAGACCATTAGCTGCCATGCGCAACGCATCATTAACGATGAACAACAGTTGCAGTAAAAAGTCGTCCACTAATTACTAATGAACAATTCTATGGCAATAAGTCTTCTCCATTCAATCTCGGTTGACCGCCCGTCTGTTGATTAAGTAACAACTTAATTATCTAACAGTATGAAATAAAACGATTTCTGTGATCGGAATGTTTCGATACCGATCCAAGCTGTAAAATATCACCAAAACAGTGAACATGTTGGCACCGCACACCTACTAACTTTCTAGATGCCGTGGAAACCCCTGAATCCAATGAACTCGACACCCCCATCAACCAGGTCTCTCCGTCTGTCTATGAATACATTACAGATTGTACAAAGTTCAACACTTAAGATGACATACGTGGGACACTCAAACGAAGCTTTTGCTCGTCACTTTCTGACAATGCGCAAACAATAAAATGCAAAGAATTTTGATCAGTTCCTTCAAAACCTAAAGTCAGTGGTTAAAGATTGTGACCTCAGATTTGTCACTACCGAACGAAATAAAGACGACGTTACTCAGGACGCGTTCACTAGTCGAATGCAGTCTAACAACACATGTCAACGGCTGCTGAAGAATAGGTTACTAGACCCACAATCTGCTTCCGAACAGACCCGATCTCTTGAGATAGCCTACAAACAATCCCATTCGTTCCAGACAACTCCCTTTCATTGTTCGATTCAGCTTTAAACGTCGAGGCACTCTGGGTCTCAGTCCTCTTTTCAACCTCCACGGAAAAACGTGCCGGTGGCTGCCAGCAGCAAATGCTACTTTTGTGGTCATGATCGACGTCCACGTTTCAAATGTTCCACAAGAAACGCGGTATGAACAGGCTGTGGTAAAAGCGGCCAGTATCAAAAGGTACGTCGGTCGGCGACAACATTCAGTTGTTAAACCACTGCTTTTCTCTATGACTGTCGGAGCGGCTCCGATCTGTCTCTAGAACACTGTTATTGAAATATTGGTAAACGAAGTACCTTCATAGGTTTTAATAGTTACAGGTAGTTCTGACAGTTACATTTCATGTCCTGTTGTCCAGAGATATCAGTGAAGGATTGAAAAGTCGTGTAATACAAATAACCATGGTTTCTACTATATTAACTAACCGTACACATGATCGCTGTTGTGCTAGTATGCGCAACAACAATTGTTATTATGACCGAACCAGGCTTTCTGTACTGCCTAACCCTTGCGTCAATGTACCGTTTGGTCGTGACTTCCTCAAACTCTACGAAAAAAGTTGAAATAACCTTTAATGGCGAGAAGCCAACGTCCTCTTCACGAAGTGTGTCCGCAGTCCACACAGAACTTACTACAATTTTGAGAAATTCTGTATCCAACTGCAAACTGATAGCAACCAAAACATAAAACCACTTGACATACGACAAGTTCATTCGATCGGAAATCGGGACACTTTTGAGACCGTATTATTGAACCGTCGCATTTAACTTGGCGTGCTCAGATGTTGATAACTGGAAACGAACGGCACAGAGAGTGACTGGTGATAGAATATAACCAGACTATTAACCTATACACTCAATTCGACACCTACCCTCTATCAAAGATTAATGAGATGGTCGAGAAATTTTCTCATCATTCTACTGTTAGCGCCCTGGATTCACAACAAATACCTACTAGGAAAAAGGAGAAACCGTACACAACCTCCAAAGCATGCGGAAACCTCTAGTTTGCCGTATACCGTTTGGAGTGATCAACGGTGTTGCGTGGTTCCAAACGGCAATAGACGAACTTATCAAAGATGAAGGATTGAACGCCATATTTGTTTAAGTGGATAATATAACCGTATGTGACGTGAATACTGAGGATCATAACAAAAATTTGACAAGACTCTCCGAAGTTGCTATACAATATGGTTTAATATCTAATGACAAGAAAAGCATTATCGCTGGGGCACAAAATTTTGCATTGATCAACCAAGCCAAATCAAGAGAGACAACCGCCCCGTGATTTGCAGTTACTACGATGGATCAAATCATACCGCGCTGTGGGCTAATTCACCTACTATTCTTCTTCAACCATGGCATCTCAAGCTTTCCTGCTGTAACTTTGGTGTCACGTATAGCCTAGGTGGAGAAAACCAAGTAGCTGATATACTACCACACACCCATTATGTATCATCGACTTACATGTCTACGAAGGAGTTACATGACTTTGTGTCATCTACGAGTTATTTAATGTTAAATTTTACACGTTCCAGAAACCTACTTTATCCAGTTGAGGAGGTGAAATCTGTCGTTTGGCATTGTTCGACACCCGCGAAGCTGAAACTAAGGTTCTAATCCCACTAAACAGAACTCGTGTTCATCATCATCAAAACAGCTATGAGCCTGACCAAAAGGTACAGTGGCTCGGGTCGCCGCTCACCTCAACAGTGACGTGGAATGTTCTGGAAGAAAACGTTATTAAGACGTTTGAAAATTAATAAAAGACCAAGAGGAAGAGTTAGAAATGGTATGGATACAGGTACGTCATTGACTGCGACACACCGCCATCCGAGATAGCGTCTCTAACCAGCGGTTTGAATGATCACGAGATCCCCATCCAGGCAGGCGACACCTACCCGCTATGCTCAGTGGGGCAGTCAAAATCTTCATATTTCGTGACCACGTTGTTGCTTGACTACCACGCAGGGCTACCCAACTGTTGGTGGCCTCAGCATATAATGCCCGGTACGGTAAACGATCAGATGGCGTACGGAGTACGTGACCCAACCATCGCAAACAGTGTACCGTAATTAGTTGACTCAAGTTAAAGCAGCAAAGCCTCTCATGGCGTTAAATATCGAGTTTAAGGGTCCTCTTTAATCTGCTGTTGATAGCAAGTACTTATTAGCGATCACTGATGAGTACTCAAGGTTCTCGTTAGCAATTGCCTGTCCAGGTGTAAAAACACCTATTGTCATCAAGAGCTTTTGCAGCTGTTTCTACGTCTGCATGCTCTCTTACGTACGCTCAGATAAAGACCTTACCTTCACGTCTAGAGAACTGAATAGCCTACTGTACAGTGAAATTAGTGCCACCAGTAAAATCATAACTTACAATCCCAAGCAAACGGACAGATCAAGAGGCTGAACGGTGCATTTTCGTGAGCCATTCCGCCCGCGGTAACATTAAGAGGAATGTACTTTAGTCTTTAGGAGTTTGTATTGCTGGACGGTTTGTATTCCATACGATCTCCCTTGTGCACAACAACGGACGCAACCCACACACGAACGGCGGTTATTCTCTTATAAACGAAAATCAAGTTCAAGTGTCTCTTTACCAAACTGGCTCACTACTCCGAGACCATTTTTATTGTGACGCCATTTAAGATATGCAAACTATGGCCTTTTGTTTGATGAGGTTAAGTTACTCGAGTGCAATCCGCAATATGCTCACGTCCGTCTCCTCAGCAAAAGAAAAGAATAGACAGTGGTCACTCGTCACCTAGTTCCGAAAGTGTATTCACCTCTCGAGGATTTCTGCTACTGAAAACATTGGCTCTGACTCTCCTTTGCTGAAGATCCACCTATGCTCGAACTTGATAATATCCGAATTGGAGGTCGATACAGAATCTCTCCCTGACCGTTACATTGAAAGTATCGAGACCAGATGTAACATCGTCGTCGGCAAAACAGTAAGGAACTAGCCCATACAATTTGAGAAACAGAGAAGCGTGATGGTACTGTCGCGTTTATCTCCGAAAGCGTTTTTTAAACGATTTAAACGTCATCAACCTCTATATGTATTCCTAAACATTCAATGTGCAGTTATTATAAGCATCATCGCCACTCTTTGCATTTAGCCCCAGAACGTTTGTGAAAAATATGGGGATGCTGACTACCAGAGCAACCGCAACGTCAACGTAATTTGTTTTTCAGGTGTCAAAGCCCCCCTTTGTGTGTGTGAAACATTTTTCGAAAAAGGCAAGACAGTGGTGGAGAATGTAATGCACTGTCCGTCAATACACATCATTACGTTTCATTACATTTTCAATATTAGCTTTCAGCTATCACACTAATGTTGTCAGATGAATAAATATTAATTTGTAGGCATCAAGTCTTTTCAGCTCACCGTCAGTCGTCTACCTGTTTTCCGATTACATTAGGTCTGCAGAAAAAAAGATCACTGTTCGAGGAAGGTTCGCGGTCACAGTCCGTGAATCCTATTGTCGTGGCCTCGTCAACTGCTATCAATTTCTGAGGTAAAGACTTGTAAGAATCTTGAGCTTGAGAAGAGAGAAGTCAACTGGGAGTCGTCCACAGTTAAATGGACATAGCTCGAGAATGTCGAGATGAGATGCACAAGAAACAAGCCAGTGGTCATTTTGGTAGTCAATCGGGCCAGAACGCACAATCTGAGTGACATATTCAAGCAGCGGTTTAGTGCATATTCCGAAAAACGTTTGAAAAGATTGTTGGCCATAATCTCATGGTTGTAGTGAGTAGACGTAGTAAATCAAACAAGGCTCATGAGGTCACTTGCAAGTCTGTAAGTTTGAAATATGCAGTCTAATGAGTCATTTATGTTGTCTAAAGTACGCACTGTATTATATTATATAAAGTTAAAGATCGGTATTGTGATTTTTCCGGGAACGCGGAGTGGTTTTTTAAGTATGGTACAGAGACTTCATGTTATTTTCAGTGAAGGCTAAATTCACTCGGATTCAGTTGGCGTATCACATCCAGCATACAGTGGGTATCTATTGTTCTGACGGATGGCCAGTGAAAACAGGATGTACAACGTTCTTGTGAATTGCAACAGGCATCGGAAACAGTCAGATTACGTAGGCAACAAGATTCTCAGTAAATCGGAATCTAATAAAGCTTTGAAACTACCGCCGGAAGAGCAACTAAAGGTCTCATAGGGGAAATCGGCCTAGCGACTGATAACCCTATAATGATAGAATTAATACATGAGGAAGGTCGATTACGGAAGCTGGTAGAACTTCTTATTGTGACCTCGCCAAACGCTGTTAGCTACTACAGTAAGGAATTGGTGCTAAAGAAGCGTGTAAGAATCAAGTCACCGCAAAGTCGGCGAAATTTACGGGGATTTCAAGATGTAATTCGTAAGGGATATACCACAGACTAGTGTTCATTTTGGCGGCTACTCGTTCAATGGTGACCATCTTTTCTTAGGCTGGTGTATACGACTTGATTGGTATATTCTAGCAGTGAACTTATATAGACCAAGTCAAGCGTCTGAAAAGCATTTCTGTCTGTAGGGGAAAATGTTCCTTTCATCTTTTCGCGTTTCAAATTCATTCTTGGTGGCAAACTGATGGTAGCAGAAGGACAGACTAGACGTCAGCCAGATACTTAGATCATTTAAAGTCGTTTTTGAGGTATCTGTTATATTCTGTGTACCATGTATGACAAGTGGATTATCGGAACCCCTCTGGGTGATATATGTGCACATTTGTTATCGTTAAGAGACTCCAGTGACCTGACCAACGCTTAATACAATCAAGTTCGATCCGTAACGAACTAGGATCACTATCTCTCAGATTTTCAAGTTATCAGAGTGAAGGAGATCGTTGCCAGAAATAACGTCAGGTATAGCACAGCATTAAACCCGGATGCTAGGGGAACTCCTACAGAGATCAGAGTTGGGAAAATATTCGACTATGCCTCTATTCTAAGAGTTTTGCTGACAAGGAGAGACGCGATCCAACGCATAATCTCGTGAATTTCACTAGCCTCCAGTTTATGTACAACAGGACCGTGTGTGGAGAAGCTGAAGGTTTCTTTGAAATCGAAGAAGATGGTATGTGCGTGGAGACCATCGTGTTTGACCCATGCCAGGCCACCCATAAAGGTAAGCGGGCTGATTACACATGACCAATCGAAGGGAAGTCACGATAAGTAGAGGAGAAAAGGTTGTTCGGAATGTATAAGGATGGTGTTTTAACAAATCCCCAATATCTTGCATGGGATGCAAGATAGTGTCTACCGTCTGCCTCACATATAGGCAAGAAGGTGGTCTCTGTTTATGACTATCACAGTGTCATAGAACGTTGATATACGAGCCATGCGACGGAAGCCGACGACTTCAAAAGGCATGTCAACGTAACCTGTTCACTGTGTAACATGAGCATATTCTCCAAGTCTCCTAGTTGTGACACACGTGAACATTTGATCTACTATAGAAAAGGATTTTAATCATTTGACGGCAATACGTGACACACTGAGATCACTTATATTTCAGCATAAATAAGAGCACTGTTGGAAAATGGACCGAAAGGGTCAGTCCTGATTCTTTCAGGGGAGTTTGCAGGTCAGGTAAGGTCACCTCACGTCACAGGACACGCGGCAATTGCTAGTAAGTGTCCAGTCTTTTGCACTTGTAAACGTCATGGACCCTACTGTGCTGCAACAAAGGGAGAAGACGAAGATTCGCTTCATTTCATAGGAAAATCATCTAGAGAGACCGAGTGGTTATGCTCCGGAGAATCGCTGATTAATGTTGCCCATTTAACCGATTGGGATGCAGGGTCACTGCCTCTTTCAAACTTTGGTTGTCTGAATAGGATAGACAGAAAGGACATTTTGAAAACGATTATCAGTTATATGGAGGAAGAAAACGAAGGAAAGGAAAATGGTGCGAGACAGAGATCGAAAACAGAGAAGGAAAGTAAAACAGTCCATTTCTTAGGTTCTCAAACGAACTTAGGAAACACCAGCGACCAGCATTTATCAAGCTTGTGCTTGAAATCACTCGTCGTTGGAGTTGATATCATTTCCGCCAGCAACTTAATTCAAACGTTTACGACGGTGCGAGAGAAGTGAGCCCGAATGTTTCTGTCGCAACTTGGGTCTGCAAGTTTCCAACTATACTCACGAGTAGATATGGGTTGCCATTGCGGGTAAACAGCTGTCCACCAGTATCACTTAAACCAGTTAGCAATTTAGAGGCTTCAATTGACCTCCCACGTTTGAGTGTTCTCTACAGAAAGAATAAATTCAAATATCCAGATGTCTTGACAGTCCATACCCCTAAATTTACAAACGACTCTGTGAATCGGCAGTGTTCTTTCCAACACTTTTGCACTCCTAACAAAGTATGGACTCCAGGCTTGCACAAAGTATTCAACATGCGGTCGCACATACGTCTCAACCAGAGATACCAGGACCGCTGGTTCCCGATAAACTAGTTTCCCTAAGCAGAAACAGTGCTTTGTTGTCTCCTCGGGCAGCAGCTGTGATTAGGGCGAAAGATTTGAAGCTCACCACTATCTGTATCCCTGAACCTCTTATCTGCGATGTTCGCTGAACCACCACGGAAATCTCGAACTTTCCCAGGCGTCTAGGGAGGAGCCCCTACTTCCACCTCTAATAGTTACATGCATTCGTTCACGTTCAGCGGTGGTTCCCGGGCTATTGTCTGAGGGTGGATACTACCTAGATCCTCCTACATGACTGTTCCATTTAGATTGCCAACTAACCCTATGCCGTCAACAAACACGTGGCACTTCAAGAAGGATAGTTTTGAGTCGTTTATATAAATCATGAATAGTAGAAGCTCCAGAACTGACCCCCGTGGAATTGCGTTCCTCACAACCATTGAACTTGGCTGAGCACCCTTCCCCTGAACGTAGAATTTTCGATCTCGGAGATAAGCCTCTGTCTAGTTCAAAATCTCTGGGGACAAGTTGAACGATACAATCTTCTTTAGAAACCTGCTGTCAACTGAGTCAAAGGCCTTTTTAAAGTATAAGTGGCACACTTCTACCTTTCTTTCTCTACCCGATCGCTTGGTGTTTTTACGAAGAAACGATAAAAAAGTTGTTAGACAAGGTCGTTTCTTTACAAATCTATGCTACTGGACTGTTAAGAATTTGAGCTTAGTGACGTAATCCGCAATCTTGTCTAATGGGTTGGTGGCGGAAGTAGGAAGCAGGGCTTTTGGGTATTCTGTATCTAAGGGTAATGAATCACGGAGCCCTGAGGATTAGAAAAGTAAGCAACAAGTCACTCAGTAATCTTCTAAACTCGGGCGAGTAAATATGGAATCTTATTAAGTATTTCTTCACATGACCTCGTGTGCCATCCTAAGAGCGCCATCTTGTGGCCTTTCACTGTACAGCCTCAAATAAAGCTTTAAGCTTTTGGAGACAGGGAGGTCAAATCGCAGTGCCATTCTCAAGATGAGGTTGAACGAAGCTGTTGTAGAGAGGCATAAAGCATGTGCGGTGCAACATACCAGAGTCGTTTGATGACTGTCAAGGTCTTGTTGACTTTTTTGGCATTCACTTTTGTGTTCGGTGAGCCAGAAAGAGTATTGGGAATGAATGTCCCTAAGCCTTTATCAGTAAAGATAGACTAAAGGGAGGTACCACTAATACGACAGGTGATGTTAAAAGTGTGCCAAATAGGCATTTCCCAGCACTCCTCGACCTTGAAAACGAGAAGGTTGGTATGCAGCCAAGTAAACAGGGTACTCGAATTGCTTTGCAGGAAGACAGAATCATTGAGAGTTTTTGTTACATCAGAGTTTGATATCATTCGCGAACGGCAAGATGGGGGAAGGGAGTTGGGAAGTTATATCGTTTGCATGAACTGGAAAGAGGTCCGAAGAATCGAGCTCTGGGAAACTGCACACTGTTCCAACTGGAGTCAGAGAAACAGGAATTGACCTGAACGCAGTACCGGCGACTGGTGAAATAGGAGTGCAGCCACCGGAGCGGATTGTCATGAACACCAAAGTTGTGTAACTTATCGAGTGACACGGTGCGGCTTACTCAATCAAACGCCTTAGCAAAACACAGAAACACCTCTACACCTGTGCTTTGATCGGTTGCCCGCGTCCAATGATTAATGGCCAACAGGAGGTTTGTTGCATACGAGTGACCTCTACGAAAGCCGTGCTGATCGTTGGGAAGTTTTTGGCAGACAGGCAGCTAAAAACAACATAAAATACAAGAGCTTCCATTAGTATGGATTTACTAATAGGAATAGTGACCTGTCCGTAAATGGCGGGAAGGGTACGGCGACCACCCTAGGATGAGAGTTAGGTTATCCATTTTCAACCCATGAGTGCCAGACCCTGCTCGGGCGACTTAAGGTTCAACATGCCCAGGGGGTAACAAGCTGTTTGACACTTTCTACCAATACAAAAGATGTGCCATCCGGTCCAGCTTCCTTGAGATTACACAGCTCGGCTAGTACAAACAACTACGCATATAGTATAAAGAAGACGACAGTTAGGATCACATTCGGTGCTGTAAAACATTGTGTGGAAA
>LUCH01000430.1:56632-67058 GCA_013368495.1 Paragonimus heterotremus
CGCAAGACGCTAAGTGGCTGTGCACTCCCCGTTTTCCCGGTCGTGGTAATGTACAGACTGCTGCGCTACTTGGCGACATTTTCACTATTACTACTAGGTAATCCATGAAGTAGGAGTGAAACTTCTTGGGAGTTTACCCACATATGCGGTGAGTTCCATAGGCGGGATAAAATCACAAATAATTGAAAGAACCAGTGTATGCCGTACCGATTTTACGATAGGTTTCGGGTGACATTGGGCGAACGTGACTCTTAAAATAGCCAAGAAAGCCCAGGTTGGAGCCGTCGAGTGCGCTATGAAGCCCGAAGTATGCAGCATTATTGACGCGCATGGGTCGAAAAGCGGATAAACAAACAAAAACGATCGCGTGCTTAAAGTAGATGATAAGTAAACGTCCTTAAGACCCTATGTACACTGTGAGCCAATACTTTATGGAGAATTTCACACATCGTATAGCAGGCAGACCGATTTTATCCCCAAGTCTCTGCTACATTTTTCATATCCCGAACTAGAATAATTGCCGCAAAGTAAATGGAAGTTCTTATGCACCAACTCTCCCTTCTTACTGCTCGTTTGATTGTTGACGAATGAATGAATGGCACCGAAAACGTTCAATTTTGCGTTTCCGCCGACCTCCTAAGGCTCAAATTCTCGCTTAATACGTCATGCCTAGAAGTCTTTATCAAACGTCGGCCGATTTCACCTTATAGCGTTGTCTCCTTTTCGCATGTGACGACTTTTCAACAAAGCGAGCCCCAACTTTTCCGCGAGTTGCCATATTCTTATCAATGTATGTTTTGTATCAACTGCACGTTTAGTTGTTCCAGTTTATTGACGCTATATTCTCTTGCGTTGCCATACTGTCAGCAAATTTTTATTTGGCCGGTAAAATCAACATCAATTTGACGTTTTCCACTGTCAATTTATTCAACCAGAAGAGTTTCTAAGGTTACATTGGTTAATGTACGCGTTCAAGGCTGGGGTCCCAAAATGACCTGGTATGGTCGGTTCGACTAATTTAGTATCCAGCGGGCATCTGTTGATCAGGAAGAAAGTGACTGACAACAAGATGCAGAGCAAACCTTTTGGTTTGCAGTTAGTAGGAGGAACAAGGCAAACCCATGATGCTAGCCATGTTTTAAATAGACAAATGTTCATTCCCTCTGAAGCATTCTGTAGAAGCGCAGCTAACAACCGCAACAGGAGGGCCTTCCGGGCGGGTAACCCCATAAAAATGATATCGGATTGGAAGGTTTCGGGAGCCAAGGTCGTAACGGTTCTTTTTGTGCCCTCGTTTGCCGTAATCGTCCGCTGCTGGAAACAATTGTTCTGGGAGACGTACACTAAGTAAGAAACCTGTGAAAATAAAATCACTGTGCGTTGGTTAAAATTCCAGTGGATGCAGATGATTATCATCTGCGAACAGTGGAGTACGTATTGTTAAAGTACGTAACGGGCCAAGAACGCGGAAGCATCACTGTTCAGCAGGCGGCCATTTGTGCGGTGTCCAACCTGAGCATCGTGCTCCGACTCCTGAGACACAACTCTACCCAATGCCAGTGACGATATCAGCGTCGCCAAAGATCAACCCACATGACTGCATCTTCGTCTTCTTACCCATATGTAACACTGGCTAAACCAACGACTTATCCTAACAGCCATACTTGCTAACCACCGTCTACAATGTCTTATGGCTTACGAAATCAAAGGCTTTGGTTCGATTTACGAAGTTGGCAGGTAGCGACTAGTTTCAGTCACTTCACTACCTAAATATGCCGGGCAGCGGGCACTTTGTCGATCGTACTGCAACTATCCCGGACCCCACACGGTCCTTTGGGAATAGTGACACACTGAAATTTCCACTCTGAATCATTTCAGAGGAATGCATGCCGGCACATTTCAAGGGGAGCATAGTGGACTGTTGCCGCTTTGCTTTTTATCCTTATTTTCAAACGGCAGTACCACCGGAGCCTGCTTGAGCTCTTGGGGGACCACTACTTATTCTCAGAGTGAATCAACCACTGGGGCAAAGCACATTCTACAACTGGCCCGCCGCACTTCAGGGGGTCACCTGACAAAACTCATCTTTACCCGCTACCTTTGCGTTTCATAGTCGCGCAATACTCTCTCCACCTTTGTCAAACACGGAGGATGGGGTGCAGATGCGGCCATAACATCTTGTTGTTGCAATTCAGTTCAGTTCAGTTCAGTTTGGACCACGGAACTTGAGACTAGCGGACGGTTGACGTCCAGCTTTTTGCACCAGCGAGCTCCGAGGATTCCAACTTGCTGCAAAAACTAGAGGGAAAAGCTTTCCTTTCTTGTGAGCTCTGACATCTTTGGTAGTAGGTTAAACACAGTTTGTTATCGAATGGGCAGCAAAAGTATTCTTAACCAATCCATCACCTGGACTGTGCAGACGACCTCATGAATACTAGGGGCTTGAATGTTAGAAAGTAGCGGTGTTGCAACTGTTTCCAGTAATCAGGGTCTCTCAGTAAATGATAACCAACCGGGTTAGTAATCCACCGCGACAACTGCACCAGACATTCATGATTTCTTCCGCATGAGTTTTTAACAATGTCCCCGAGTTGTTCACAGGTTCGAGGTTGGAGGCCCAAGTCACCTGTATCCAGTCAGTCCGTCTGTTTTGATGTCACCAGTTTTCTGTTGACCTGAAAAACAGTCATTGAAAACAGAGTGCAGGACTGCTCTTGGGGGTTATAAAGAATATCGAGAACAGAGTAAAATACTGACCTAACAGAAAGGGGTAAAATACTGATCTAACAATTTCATAAATAGGTAAGAACCAAATAATACGGTGGACCGGTCCCTAGAAGAGCAGTTGACAACCTCTAGTTGAATGTCCTTCCAGTGGTTGATAACCGCGTAAGCGAACTGTTGTCAAAGGAAGGGCCGGGGCCGGAGCTTCTTGAGCTTCTTGTTGTGATCCCCTTGACTACTATCAACTATTGGGATAAATAAATGGTGCATGAGTCCTGCGTTAAAGAAAAATGTGTGGGGATTAAGCCACAACGGAATCTTTGAAACTCAACTAGGTAAATATCAAGATGCACGTGGCACCAATAGGGCAAGAAGGCAAGTGGACAATTATAGCGATAAAAATCGAAACAAACTTCAGATTACCAATGCGCAGGTGTACGACTAGCTACGGATCTCATCAGCTAACGCTTTGGTAGACAGGACGGATTGACCAGAGATCGCCTTGAGCGGATCTAGGGGCTCACTGTGTTGTCCGCGGTCATCTTATCCCTGCACCAATCCGCTTTGATTTTTCTACCAACCGTTCGACAAGCTGTCTGCAAACGGTCAGTAACGCGATCCTCTGAGCCCAATTATCCAGGTCCATCGTGGAAAATGCAAACGTTGACATCTCCTTCCATCTAGAGTTGGAAATAGCCGCATTGTTTTCATCGAAACAGTCCGGTCGTTTCGGGCGCTGGATACCTGTCGTCTCAACAGCCACTGTCATGAGAATTACCTCCAGGTTTTGCCACATACCACTGAAGGTAGCGGATTCGGGAACGCCTTCCTGACTAACGGCAACTGCGTGTTGAAGCAGTCTTCGTCCTTGAGTTCTAAAACCGTTCAACACCCCGTTTCTGTCGTTTTGCGGTGATCTGCAGAGAAAAGCCCGCAAGTATGAACAAAAATGTTGAATTTGTCTAGGTTGTGTTCTGCGTCATGATCAACTCCACGCATCACTTACGTGGTACGCACCTCACGAATGTCTGTCATATGCTCACATAAACAAACAAGTGGTGATGAAAACCTCATGAGTCAGTCCACATCGTAGTGCCGCTCGTACCCGGCTGGAATATGGTGGTTGTCATAGTTAACTCGGGTAGCACACAGCTGAAACAGACGATCAACATTCTCTTTGACTGAGCAAATGATCAAAGTTAATAAGTGGACAAACTCAACAGCTTCGATCGACGGATCGTTTCCGGGAGATAATTATAATTTGATGCCAAACAGGCCTACAAAGTAGTTTCGAGCAGCCAATAGGTTCAAAAACAACAGGGACAAGCCGAGCTCCAAAGGGATGTTGCACGCACCACTTACGCAAAGTACAAAAAGCGACAACTGGCTATTCGCAAAACTGTCAGTTGACGCGATAAAAAATAGCATCAAAGTTGAGGTCCAATTAGGGCCTGAAACAGGGGCAATAGAATATACAGCGGTAAAGATCTTGGAGAAGTAGGGTTGGGTAGGATTTTTACATGGCTAAACTTCGAAATTCGATACAGTATCAGCTTGACCTCACTCATGCAATAGACACCCAACACACTCCAAATGTTTGGGTAAATAATGTCACTCCTTTCACCACCACGGATGTCCGCCCGAACGGTACGTGAGTTTATCACAGTTATCTCCATTATCTTCAATAAGGTTACCCAGCAGGTTGATCATGTTAATAACCACTCAACCATGTACACTTTCGTAATAGGTATTATTCGCCAGCTACCTTTTATATATAGTTCTGTTTTAAGATGAAGTACGCCATATCACAACCTAAAAGTGTTTAGTTTTGCGGCATTTTGAAGATATCATCGGAATAAAAATACACGACAAAGGATGTTGGCATTGTTTCAACAAAAATACTAATATATTTGGTAATGAAGCGTGTACGACAACGCTTCCAGCCTCCTTGTCTGTACGGTATTTAAACTATTGCTCCTTTTTTCAAGACCTCAGATCGATACTGGTGGACGAGACATCGTCCCTAGAAACGGTTGAAAATGGCATCGTAATACGGCTGTTTCTACCTCCGATGTATGTGGAACGGCGTATAAAAGGGGATTATGTCCTTTTCTGTCACCGATAATCTTCAGAAGTTAATTCTGTTTACTCCACTGCGTTGCTTCCTAATAGATTGAAGCCGCATGGCGTTCATGCAAAACAGCATGCGGAAACAGACGAATTCATGCTGTTTGTCGATTAATGGGAGACATACCTCTCAGCCAGTCACTACATGCTGTTCAGGATGCCAAGTATCCAGCACGGTGCAGAAAAATAATCCAACCAGTATGACAACGAACAGAATCGAAATGACAATTAGCATGCACCCCGAATGTTTCCACTACAAGGTTCTCACCACTTCCCGCATATGTTCCTTCTCCATGATGTTCACAGTAGAGGTCAGCTACCGGTGTAAACGCATACTGAATATGAACAGAGAAGTCAGAAACAGTTTTTTGCACAATTTATCTCTCGAGCACATTTCGCTGCATCTCATCAGGTACATACTGCAGTCTGCGTGTTTATATAGCAAAGTTCTTGTTGTGATCCCCCCGACTACTATCAACCACTGGGGTAAAGAAATGCTGCATTTGTTGAGAAATTCAGCAAACAAAAGCCGGCCGCTGCGATGTGTTCAACAGCTCTCAAACTAAATGTCTATTTCCGTTTGCCATACAAAGGTGATGACATTACCACTCGGTTGAAAACCCGTCTCACGGCAGCTATGGGACGCACGTTCTATGCAGCCCAACTGGTCATTCTGTTCACCACCACCCGAATCCCAACTCCACCGTTGAAAACACCGCTATCGCTCAACGCCAAATCTTACATCGTTTACGAATTCTCATGTGAGTGCCGGGCCACCTACATAGGCAGAACGGAGCGGCAGTTACGTCATCGGGTCAACGAATACATTTCAGTTTGGGTTTGCAAAACACTCACGGACACAACAACACCGGGATCAAGTCAGAATGTAACAAGTCACAGGGAACCAGCATCATCGATCGCCCGACACCTGTTGACTTGTCGACCCCAACTGAACCTGGAGAAGGCGTTTCGGGTACGTTACGCAACAAAAAATCGAAGGCTTCTCCGGTTCGCGAAGGCGGTAGCAATTAGCAAATGGAAGCCACCCCTCTGTGTACAGAAAGACTTGTTCATCAGTATTGAATTGCCCTGGTGATTGATGTGTGTGGATGTGTGAGTGTGCATGTGTTGATGTGGTTGTTGATTTTGTTGTTTAGCTTCACAATGCTCATTGAACTTTGCTATGTGAACACAGACTGTAGTATGTGCCTGATGAGATGCATCGAAATGCGCTCCAGAGATACATTGTGCAAAAAACTGTTTCTGACTTCTCTGTTCATATTTGTTACGGGAAAAGTTTGCTTTGCATATTGAATACTCGGACGATGTTCATGGCCTAAGCAAATAGGATGGCGCAGCTACTACTGGGAACGCATGCTGCCTTCTGAGACGTTGCTGATAGCTTCAGTGAGTCAGGTTGAAGCAGCCACTAACGTGAACTGTTTGTCAGTGTTCAACCGATTTCTCTCTTACATGTGAGTGTATGAATTACTGAGGAATATATAGTCGGTAGTTTATTGTAGCTTTATTGGCAATTTTCCTGCAATTTCAGCAGTCACGTATCTAAGCGCATTGTGCACATAAGCGAACCTGATAACTGTTGCTCAATGCTTGCACGATTATCAATAAAGGTATCGTTGGACCGACTATACTTACTTCGCATTTGAGGTCTGTTGCGTATACCCTGGATATGCTAACTGAGTGCACGTGTGAACCAAAGCAGTGGAATCCGCACATTTTCAATTTTTCCCAGGTGCATTTTGTTTATCTGACATAAGTTACTATTACCTTTCCATTCACCCAATTTTAAACTGTCTTACTGTCGACATGCTAGAACAGATTCTGTAGCTGTCCAGACGTTTCCCTCAGCAGTATTTCTGTCCCGATTACGCCGTCCAATAATGCTCGGAGTCGGTTCACACTGCTGGAGGTCAATTCTACGTTGCGGTGTTTGACCACTGGACAAACAAAGCTCCACCACGTGATCGCTGCTCCCTCGCCTCATGTTACAGAGGAGGTGGACGGCATGCTAGAGTTGTTTGACTCAAATAAACCTGAAGTGCAGCCCAAATCCAACAATATCAGGCCCATTGGTCTTTCTGACCGCCAACACATGGCCTGCTGCCCAACGCTAATTAGCTGGGCGACCGGAAGTCTTAGAATCGTTTGCCCCAAGTGCAACACCTTGCGGGTCCAACACATTCCGGGAAATCTTCCTTGAAAGAAATGTAGAGCCAACGAATGTCTAAGGATGTGAAAATTATCCCCACCTTTAAACTCTAGGCGGCCTTATCACAGTGGATCGACACCGCCGATTGCACTTGGGGGAAATGTGCGAAACAGATCTCCCAACTACCAGCGTCAGCGCCGGATACAGTGGCATTTTTGACCGGCCGCGTGAACCAACTCATACGTCGAGTCCAGGCGCTCGTCACGTAACACTCGCATTCACTCGCTTGTGAGTTTAACAGAACATTGTCCAGGACCATTTTCAGAGTGTGACCAGTGTCCATAAGTTATGCCAATGCTGATCACTGCCGGTACATCCAGCAATTATGTAGTCGTGCACACTCCAGCCGCAGCCTATGTCCTTCTTCCAAAAAAGTATCAAGTAAACCAGGCGGCCAGCATGTCGCGGCGACCGACATTGCTGGCTTTCGAAGTCGCCTGTTTTTTATCCGGCACCGCAAACTGGAGGTTCGCCACTTCATCAGTATTGGCATAAGGATCTGCACCCTCCCACTGGACTTTCGCGAACTATTCACGCAGGCGCAGACAAGTCTATTTACAGCGAACGGTACGTCCATTGCCGTTCATCGCCAACGCTCACGTACATTCGCCACGCCTTTCCAAGGAGTTTTACCGTGGCAGACGTCCAAGTGCTAATCACTGATATCGATCTTTTAGAGCACGTTGACCCACTAGTTGACTTACCACAACCTCGGAAAGTCGACCGTAAGACAAACCTGTTTTAATGGGAACTGTGACCAGCATGGTTCCACTTAGTCCCTTCTGCCGTCCAGGTGCCACAAGTACCTACGTCTATCTTGTGCTTAGACAGTCAACTTTGCTACGAACAGAAATCGGTGCGACGCAGCACCACATCGACACAACTGGCCAACCGGTGTTTGCCGAAACATATCGCCTTACACCGGATGAACTAAAATTAGCGCGCACCAACTTGAAACATATACTTCAACTTGACATCATCCACTCGTCGGACAGTCCTTGGGTCCAACCCTTCCGTGTGGTACCGAGAAAGTCAGCAGACTGGCTTCCATGTAGGGGTTGTCGCGCGCTCAGCAACCCCATGGTGCCTGACAGGTATCTCATCCTGTATATTCAGGACAACACTGTTAGCCTAGAAAGCACCTTTGTTCTCCAAACTCGATCTGGTTCGTGCTTATCACCAGATCCAAGTTGCTGCCAACAGTATTGCCACGAAAGCTGTGATTACACCATTCGGCCTATTCAAATTTCTGCTATTGCCGTTTGGTTTCCGGAACGCCGCTTAAGTATTTCATCGGCTTATCAATGACGTTACGAGGAGTTTGGGCTTCCTTATTCCCCACACCGAAAGCCTTCTGGTGACAAGTTCAGCTGAAGAAGAGCACCATAGCCATCGCCGATTGCTCTTCGAACGATTTGCAGTATACAACATCACTATCAGTGTGGATGAATGCGCTTCCGGTGAACCAGCAGATGAGTTCTTCAGGCATCATATAAATCAGCCCTAAATCCGGCCGCTGACCGAGAGGATACAGGCGATTCGCAACTTCTTCCGCCCTGCACAGCTTACTGCTGAATATCGTGTTAACGGCATTTGCATTATGTGTGGCTACCGCAAATATCGGGTGACTCCCTCCGTGGCCGTAACAACGGCAATGTTGAATTTTCAGAAGCGACTGTGAACTCCTTCGATCGCACGGAAGACGAGCTAGCTGCTGCACCACTTCGCCGCGAACGCCACCACCAGTATGGCCGTGAGCGCATCCGACACGGCTTTTAATGCTGTAATAAAACAGTTCTTCGATGGGTTTTAGGAGCCACTCACTTTCCTCCAAAAGCTCACTGTTCACAGAAAGTAAGTACGGCTAATTCGATCGTGTGTTACAAGGTATCCAAGTAGCCATTCATCACCTCCGGCATGCCCTCAAAGTTTGACAGGTTGTGATTTTTAGCAATCACAAACCGTCGATATGTGCTTTCCGCGGTCGTTTCGATCTCCCATCGCCCCGCGAAATGTGCCACCTGGATTCGATCTCACAATGAATCAGACACGTTTCTGACAGTGTCAACGTTGGGATTGATGCCCTGTCACGCATATCAGCCCTTGTTGGCCAAGACTGCGTCGACTTACTAACCATGACCGAAGCACGAAGCACGAAAAACGATTTCCACGCGATTTGCCAGCAGCCGCCACTGTGGCTTGCGGACCTACAGACGACACACGGAACAATTTTGTGCGACAATTTCGCTGGACACCCTCTTCCAGCAGTGCCTTCAACCCTCCGACGTCGCGTATTCGACACTTTACGTGGTATTGCCTGTCCCAGCATCCGAGACGCTGCCCAGCTTGTTTCCAGTTGGTACGTTTGGCCCGGTATGTAAAACGGCCTTCTCACCTAGACATGATCCAGCTTGGCTTATCAAAAAATTAAGGCTTGTCACCACAGGTCTACCCCGATTGACAGGTATTCTTTGATCACATCTGGACCCGCACACCTCCCTTGCAAAATTGTAGATCATTTGCAACCCTCCGGTGGTGTCCTACCTACTGACAGTAGTATATCGCCCCACAGGGTGACCAGAAGACGTCCCCATATCCGACGTTTGTTCGGAGGCTGCAACACACACATTCACCGAATGTTGGTTGGTATCCCACGTTTGTCCGGCTGCTGCGATAACTGGCAGCACCCCTAAATTTGAGAGCAGCTATTCTGCGGAAACGTTGAATGCGCTTGGATGTTATCATACACATGCTACTGCGTACCATCTGACTGTAGACGGTATAGTCAAGCTCCTGTATCGAAAACCAAAGGCGGCCCTCCTCGCCGCCGATGCAATCCATTTGGGTAGAAGCTCTGTCAGTTGTTTCGCTCGGCATCCGCGCGGCCTTCAGGGCTGACTTTTACGCCTTCAGCGCCGAACTCCATTGCGACTATCTCTTGTATATTTTGCCGATTACTTTTCGCCGGCCGCAGACACACTTCTACGGTGTTCTTTGTGAGTATGCGCCGACCCCGTGTGAGGGACGAAAGGTAGAATAGCCATGGGTTGTTTGTTCCACAAGACCTTCACCGTTGAGCCAAAATGTTTATCCGCGTGGATGGTTCACGACGCTATCCGAAGCGATCATACGGAGGTCTCCTGGAAGTAAAGAAAGGAAGAACCGATTCCATCCACTCGATCGTCAAGTCATTCGGGACAGAACCAGTATTGACCGTTTGAAGACTCTTTACTCTGAGACAGTTGATGAAATCCTAAATGCTTCTCCGCATTCCCTGGCCAGGTCGGTAACCTAATCAGAACAGCCAAGTCCCGGTAGATCGCCTTTGGCAGAAGCCACCGCCCC
>LUCH01000430.1:89044-101978 GCA_013368495.1 Paragonimus heterotremus
GTCAGCCTGTAATATTGCTGATGAGATATCAGCAAGGATTGCAAAGGCACGAGTTGCCTTTGGCAGACTGCGTCATCTCTGGCGTCAGAAAGACGTTCGGTTGTCATTGAAAGGAAGGGTATATAATGCCTGTGTGCTTTCCATTTTTTTCTATGGTTCGAAAACGTGCCCTGTTCACAGAGAAGATATTAACAGGCTTGCAGTGCTTGCCCATCATTATCTCCACCAAATAGCTCACATTGAATGGACCGATCGCGTGAGTAATGCGGCAGTTTGCCGACGCGTATTCCAAAACGCTCTATCAACTACTTACGGTGCATAGCTTGCGATGGTTAGGTCACGTACTTCGTATGACAGCTGAGCGTTTACCGTACCAAGCATTATATATTGAGACCACCAACGATTATGTGAAACCACATGGTCGTCAAGCAACAACGTGGTTACGAAATATGAAGACCCTGATTACTCCACTGAGCAGAGTGGGAAGGTATCGCCTGTCTGGATGGAGTTCTCGTGATCACTCAAATCGCTGGTTAGAGACGTTATCCGAGATGGCGGTGTGTCGCAGTCACTAGCGTGCCTGCATACATACCATTTCTAGTTCTTCGGATTAGACTTCTTTTATTAATTTTCAAACATCTTAGCAGCGATTTCTTCCAGGATATTTCACGTTACTGTTAAGGTGAGCGGCGGCCCAAGCTACAGTATCTTTTGGTCAGGCTCATGGCTGCTACAATTCTGATGATGCCACTTCTGATGCATTGAGTAATGCAATCGTTAGCTTAAATGATAAAAACCAGCATTCATACTTGATCACAACTTCTGCACTGAAATGAATTTTTCATGTAGTCACCCATGAAAATAAGCACCAGATGTGTGTTTCACTCTAGTTTGGGATTGGATAGTGATAATGTTTACATTATCGAGTATCACACAAGCATACTCAAACAACAGTTTCACCACAGTGAGGTCTTTAGTAGGCGTTTATTGTGGTTCACTGTAAAGATTTGTAGAAATTTCATAAAACACTTTAAAAGCAGAGTGCAAAGTGTGTAGTAGGTGAAGTACCAACTGGCAAAGTAGATGATAACCACTGATTACTAAAATAGTGAACTATTCTTAAGAGGGTGTGCGGATGAGTGTGTACAGCTTGATTGCCTTTGTGTCGGAAACTTATTTGGTCGCAGATGAGATAATTAGGTGGGCAACTTTGTTGTTCGTCATCGCTCGGAGTAACGTCAGATACATAGTAAGTTGAGCAGTTATTAAAAACTCACAGCCTACAGTAGCCAGGCTGTCCACTTCGGATGTCGGGTAAGTAGTTACCATATCAGGTTTTATCACTGAAGACCGCGAATTGTTGCAAAAAACCCCTAAATGGTCAAGCAGTAGCAGGCTTCGTCTCAGATAAAACGGACAGATGACACTGTTAAGCTATGGGCTCACTATCTGGTACTGCCAGTAAGCAATTCATCAGAAATTGGCCAAAATTACTAACTGTTCTATCTAAAATTATTTACTATCGTCTTGTATTTGTGCAGTAGGACTTGATTTCTAAAATATTCCTTGTCATTTCTGTATCAGATAGCTGCCACGGTAATGAATAATAAGCACTTTGTATAGGTATATAGAAAAACTGATGATTTTTTCCCCAGCGAAACAGTATATTATGTTTGTGAAAGGGTAATGAAAACAAAGATAATAACAATCGATTAGTGTAAATATATACTCACTATGCGGTTATAAAGAGAAAGCCTCGTATGTGAAATTAGAGTAATATGTGAAATATTAGTGCATATCATGCATTCTAAAGGCGTTCCGTCAAAACTTTTCGTCGGTATTTTCTCATGGAAAGCGAAAGTTCATCGGTAGATGAGAGTCCTTGATAACAGACGTTGGCGAAATTTAAACTTAGTAGCTCTATGGTATTAGGTGTGACACCGGTGCGAAATCTAGAAATCGTGTCTCGTGTCTCAAGGTTCTCAGACTGTGAGATCTGTGTATGCGTTGGTTCTTTTTAACCCTAAATCTACACACTACGATATGTTGTTTGTTTGGAAGCAACATTATAATCATGAGCATCTGACACACAAACTAACCTAGATAGGAAGGTACCTTGCTCATGATCTAAATCTTGTTCGCGCAATGAGTAAAAGGAATGTGAAACAGTGTGTTTTCTAGCGTCGAGTTTACTCACGAGAAAGCTTTCAATCAAAGACTCACTGACCCCGTTGATCAACATGAAGTCAGAGAGGTTCATTTGTAGCTATGTGGTGTAAACAAGCGGCATGTCGTAACAGTCGTTAAGAATAATGTTTCAAGGAATCCAATTGTCTGCAGAAGTTCAAAACAATATTTACTGAAAATGTATCCAAAGGGCGCAAATTTTTTATTCTGCAGACTTAAGAAAGGAAATCAAATTATCACGTCCATAATTAGCAAAAAGCAAGAGACGCAGGACCTTACAATTCACATAAATCACTCATTCAAGCACGTGAACCACAAACGAAATAACATACAGTTATATCGATCTACAGACATGCGTTCACCGTGCAAATATGCATGAATTCGACTGTAGATAATCATGTGAACGATAAATCACAACATTACGGGTCTTATTACGCCAGGTTTAGAGTCGGCAGAATATTTTTGAATGAGTTTAGCATTTTAACTTTACATTCCAAAGAAACGAACTTTCCAGAATGTACAGGCGTGCATACTAATCAACAATAGAAGTTACAGCATTTGGGGTGCTCGTAGAAACCCCACCAACTACTTTGAAAAACTGAGTTTTCGTCTGATACACGAACTTTGAGGATGTGTAAAGACTGAAAAATGATTAGGCATTTTTGTTTTAGCACAGTCAGGTGTGTAAATTGATCATCACTGACGAGGAATCACAGGTTTTGTATTCCCACTTTCGAATAAAAACGCTATACTTGAGCTTTACTGCGTCTAGGATTTGAAATCCGGCCACGCTTCTACGTGATAACCTTGTTGGTTTCTGTGCAATTGGCTCCATGCTAAACACCACAAAATTGTCATATCTTTATAGTCAAAGTATTTGAAGTACAATCCCTTTGCATAACGAAATGACAACGCATAATGAAATTTTGATGTTTGATTATGAGTTTAGTTTTGTTAGTTTCCTGCGTGCCATTATTTGGAACTTTCCAAAAAAGTAGAATTAACCTGAAACTAAATGCCTGCTAATTTTTTCAAAACCATAAGGTTTGTAAGTTTGTAACAGAATATATTACTACTGTTGACTGTTTACTGTTCTAATGCCTACTATAATAGCATGCGGCGGATCAAATATGAGTTTTATTGCCCTGCTGTCTAATTAAAATGACTGAAGCTAAAAGCGTGTCATCGTCGGACTCACCGCAACACATGGTCGGCTTGGTGAGGTTTGGCGAAGTTTCGATCGATATATCACATGCAAAAACAGCTTTCAGGCAGACTGCGTTTTAACGCTCACTCAGCGCTCCAATATTAGGAGTTTTGCTAGCAAATTATTTAGAATAAAAACGTTTCAAAAACCGAGAATGTCCTCCAGGTGTTATGGGCCTAGTCTCATGTAACGCAGAGGAATTATTCAGCAGTCACCCTCTGTGTTTTGTAGGTTGTGGAGACGGCTTCAGCTAATGTAACTGACTTTTAGGTTCAGCTTATCCGGCAAATTTTGCTACTGGCTAATAGACGCCGTAATGTTGCCTCTGAGTTTGGAAATGTCAAACGATGCCATCAGATTATCGCTAAGTTTGTCAGCAAACACATTAATTAAAATGGGACGGTTGGATTCGCAATGTTGACTTGTGCAGTTTATTTTGCGATACATTTGAGTTGGCTGTGACAAGAAAGATGCCGAGAGTTTCCTTTTGTACTAATTTACTTACCAACATAAATCTGAATGAACGTCATCGTTTTTGGTCGTTTCTAATGGACATTTTTGATAAATAATGGGTAGCTTGATTTTATTCGTGTTTACAATGAAGCAAACTGAGCATTGTTCAGAGGTATTGGTGAATGAAAGTTTAGGCACCTAAAACCAACCTGGTACACTGATCAAAGAGCCAGTAATACAAACAAACGGAATATAGAGTGACTGTTAGTGAAGGCGAAGATGTGCCATATTCAGTAA
The DNA here is from genome assembly GCA_013368495.1 of Paragonimus heterotremus. Taxonomy (NCBI): domain Eukaryota; kingdom Metazoa; phylum Platyhelminthes; class Trematoda; order Plagiorchiida; family Troglotrematidae; genus Paragonimus; species Paragonimus heterotremus. The sequence continues at coordinate 93,189 of LUCH01000430.1, forward strand.
ATTTACCAAAAGCGAAACTGAAACTTAATGGCGTTTTTCAAAACGATCGGTCTAAAATTCTAGCAAATCGTGAAAGGGGTCAAGAAAGTTGAATTAATTTATGACAGCTGTGTTTATTTCAGCGCTTTTCGAAAAGTTTATAGATTAGTCAAAACAGAACTATATACTTGTCTCTGATTGTTAGAAACTATTTCTTTAGAATTAAAACTGAAACAAAAAGGACAAGGAGACATTAAGCCTGTCTTATCTGTTGCAACTAAGCGTTTCTCTCCAAGCGAACGATCATAATCGTTCTCAAAGTAATTCTTGAATATTAAGTACAATTTTCTGAAGTGCTTGTCCGAATGCAAGTGTTCTGTCTGAATAATAATCTGTGGGCTTATAGAATAAAGGAATTTTGGTAGGTTTGTGAACTTGTTACTAATGTACGTTTGGTTAACAATTTATCAACTAACCGAGGGAACTGAGAACATTTTAAACTGCGAATAAAAACTAACAGAAGTTTAGGCACGTAACGGTTTAAGACATAAGTACTTGCATTTGGTAGATTGGAAAGCATGAGTTTGGTATTTGCTTTTTGAATGAATATGCACTTTTGGAGGAGCTTGTTTAAATTGGCTGCTGAATTTTCATTCGATCGTTTTGAAAAAGCTACTATACCAAATAATAGTGCGCAACGAGCACAATTCAAGTTCGGGTAGATAAGGTCAAATGACTCAGAGAAAATGTGATGGTTTCGGACACACTGGGGGCTGTCAGTTGTATTTATTGTCTTCTAGCAATGCACAATTAATACAAGTATTTAACGAGTGGGTCGTAGGTTCAGCACCTGATTATTATAAGTGGGAAAACTTGTATTCTTGTCGGTAATCAAGCACCACATTAGATTTTACTTGGAAGCATAGATCTTGTTTGTTACAAAACACAAAATCTATAGATTACTGAACCCGCACAGATGCTGATTACAGTAAGAACGGTTGTTTACTGATGGAATCGCTTGATCACTTTTGTTGTTTTGTGCTAGCAAAAGGTCAGTTTGTGATAAGACAAAGCTGTTGTTTTTGTCAATAACGATGGGATGCATCTTAACTGGGAATAACTCACAGATCGGTTAGCTGTTAAGTCTTCTGCTCATCTTGAAATCTGTTCTGACAGAAAACGGTGGTCCCAGACGAATTCTTTATGGTTACTTCTTCAGTTAAGTTATCTCGAGAGAAATACCGCTTCTCAAGTGGAGTAATTACGGACCGTGCTTTATGAAGAATTATTCTGCCTGCGTGTGTGGGGTGATAAATCGATCTTAGTCGTCCTTAAATTTGCACTGATTATCCCGTCGGCGACAGCAAACTAACCAAATTCACAAATGCGCTAGTTCTAGGCATTTTAGCGATAAGCGATTTAATTTCATTTAAACTTTATGCAGCTGGAAACAAAAATACGGATGCTTTTTGCTTTTCAACGAAGAGTGTGTGAAACTTTCCAACCTAAAGCTGTCCATACTCTGCTTAGTTTCATTACCAGCCACCCGCATCTGAAAAAGAACTTACATAGACAGCTTTACACTTTGAAACTGGAAACCAGGAAGAGTTGTCATCCCAAGGGGCTAGTGACAGTCGGTCAGTTGTAGCTGCGTTACATAGGCATTAGAGGAGATTTTATCACAACTTTTTACAGGGTAAATCACCGATCACCATGGGATGAAATACTCAGGGTCGTACTCTACAACTACATTATCAACTTGTGATAAGTTCTTAACATTTACGGTCTGTTCATAATTGGGCCCTCATCTCAGATACGGATACCTAGCATATACTGCCTCTCCCATGTATTTCAATGTTTTGTACTGAAATGACGGGTAGGTTTTACTGAGTGTTTGATGGTTTGCCGTCATTCGGATTTTACGTTTACAAACCATCAAACAATTTTCTTTCTGAGTATCACATGAACAAAAGGGAACAGACAGATGCTTATCACCACATTATCTAAACCAATGAAACTATGAAAGTTCTCAGATTCAGAGCAACACTGCTTGGCAGCAAACCGAACAAAATAGAACCCTGAACTTTATTCTATTCAATCTTTGCCAATCGAATCGCACCAATAGTGGCATTATGTACAAATATACACAGTCCTCCACGAAGTCAGCCGATTACTTTATCTACTCACTTTGCGAGTCATTATCTATTATTCAAACTGTTGACTGTTACGTATGCACGGAATCCGCAAACATTCCTACTTTTAATGATTGTGATCGATCGGAATGAAAACGCAGTTTAGATCTATATGCGTGCAGATATGTGTGTGTATGTGCGTCCTCATATACTTACCACCAGTGTTCATATACAACATTTGTGTGTGTGTGCAGACAACAGGTGAATAACTAAATAGAATGATACTCACCAAATAACTACGAGTAGTCTGGAATGAACGGATACAATAAAACCACTAGACCAGGAAGCTGCAACTTGATGTCAGACATTCAGATCACCTTTAGTATGGAGCTAAAATTTATTTCATTCTGAAACGGATTTAACAATTTTACGGTCCGATATACTAGTGTGGCTTACTGATTCACTTCTACGCGCAGTTACATATTTGAGCCGTTCTGGTTAGTTTTGCAACTGGGGATGTCTCACCCTTCTACATTTGTCACGAAGCCTGATAATGTCTGCAGAGAGTCGACATCTAATCATCACCTAAAACTACCTGTTGGTTAATCCTAATTTTTGTACACTCTCAAGGAAAGGGGGAGACTAACGTTGAGATGCTTAATGATTAGTGATTGAGCTGGCATTGAACTTTTAATGAGTTTTCAGGGGTAAACGCGCACCTTGCAAAGCTTTTCGTTAACTCACCGTTATTAAGCTTTCCTGCATACATTCTAAGCTCTTTCCCGTCTCCTCACACAGCTGTACTGCATAAATAATAAGCTACCTAATGCATTTTGAACTTGCGGTCTGGTTCATGAACCTCTTCGTTCGGTGTATTTCACAAACCGACGATCAACCGCGTTTTGTATAGCTATGTAGTTTATATTTCAGTAATGAATATGATAGTTTAAATTTAGCGCGCAAAGGAGCTCAAGCAAGTGCGTTTTTTGTTATAAAACACACTCGTTACTTCAATACAGTTGGACAAAGTTAGATGAACGCCCAAATGGGGAAAATTCAACAACTGCCACCGGATCGCTGCACATTTGCTCAGCTGTTATCGGGACTTTTGGTGTCTGTGACTTAGGTGATCTTCATTGCATATTGCCCGTAATTCCAAGGAATTCGTTACAGCCCTGTGGGTCTCCATCGAATCACGTTAGGAATTGAATTCTGCCACATAGTCACGTGAAGTAAGGTAATTAGAAGATCCACAATTGTAATGCTGAGGAGGCAACACGTAGGTACCTGCAGTTAATCTTCCTAACGCACTGACCACTGACAGGAATGTGAAAGTGTATGAGTCAAGGTGTTTTTGGGTCTCTCATTCAGGACAAGTCTCACAAGTTTCTGGTCAGCTGGATGATTCTGTCTGGCGCACTAGGATATGAAACAACAATAAAAAAATACTAAGATTTCGATAAACTGTTAAATAACCGTTTGAAACTTTCGATTTTCCCTCGGCGACTACCGTAAGCATTGCTTCTCCAGGGTTAGTGGCATAAATTTAATTAATCCCCGGTTGACTACGTTGACCTGCCGCCCGATAACCAACCCGTCTGGCTCATCATCCCTCGCCTATCAGATTTTATTTGTCTGGGTCCTCATCAGCCTAACAATCGACCAGTCACATCGCGGTACTTTTCGCTGGTTGAGTCATTTCTGTCCACTAGCTCTTTGCACGTGTGACAAATCCAGTCGCGTATCTTATTTTGCTTGTTACATCATACTTTTGTTTTTACTTATTATACGGTCCGTGTTTTGTGCCTCGTGAACTTTCACAGCTCATGCTTACCGAACATCTCGTGCAGTGTCTGCATCAACGCTAACACCATGCAATTTTCAACGTTGATAGATCCGTTTTTCGGTGAAGGCCTTGAATGCTCTCGTTTAGTAAAGTCATGGATATAAGGTACTATGTTGAAAGAAGGAGAAAAATTCTTGCTTGTTACGTTACGATATCACTGTTGTTTTGAGTAAGTAAACATCTTGTGAACACTGTGGCGAGTGATCAGTGGACTGTAACGTTCAAAAAATTTACTTTATCTAGCACCGTTTGTTTCCCAAGAGCTATTTCTTGAAGGAACATGACTGAATACAAAGTCCTAGTCAAGGTTATTTACAGAGTCCCTGATATATTGGCCTGAAGCATGAAGTCACCCACCAAAGACGATTCCATCAGAGGGAGTATGTTGGAAACCCAGAAGGAATCACCTCGAAGAAAGGAAGACTTATTCATTTGTCCGCTTTGTGCCAAATACTGTTGCTTCTCAGCTTGACGATTCAAAAGACCGTGGAAAAAACAAGGAACTTTGAAGGAAGTTTTTTGCAGCTAATGAGCCCACCATTTAAAAGATTACAGAAGCATAATGGGCAGGGTTACGGACGAGTGTGGGATGGCAGTGGGATCGAATAAGTGGCACGATTGCTCGAAAGGACATAGATGATAAAAATTGAGACAAGGGAACTCTAGGTTTCTACCCGTGAATTTGTAAGCAAAGTTAATATAACCCAAGAGTTGGTATCTGTGTGTGGCGGGCACACTGCACTAATCGGAGAGAACGCTTTTCAAAAGATACTTAACTAAAACATAGTGAAAATGATCCAATTTCAATCACTTTCATCTGGTTTTAACTGGCTTACGAAATTGGAGTATTTCGTAGAATTGACAAAGCATGTAATTTTTCCAAATCAGCAGTTGCTCAGGAATGAAGGTTTTATCACAGAACTTCAGAAAAAGTGAATGCTTATTGACGTGCGAGTTGTTCTTATTCTCTTGTTAAAAACTTTACGAAGGGACTGGAGCAGTATGTTATTCGTTCTTTGAAAAAAGAAATAACTTTGAACTTTCAGCGACAAGTTCGGAAATGATCACATGATCCTAAAGCAAATTCAGAATTAATCCGCCTTTTTCGAAACCGATTTAATTGAACTGCTGACAAATGTCCAAATAATTTTCCCATGGAAATATTTCATTCGAAACTCAAATGACGTGTTGACAGATAAGATTAAGGAGGGAAATCTGTTTCGATCTTGTAAAATTTTCGTCGTCTAAACTTTGTTGAAAGTTGAAAGGATTTTCGTGTGGATTTGGATAGGCTCTAGGTAACATTTATGTATGTGTACAAGTATTTTTAAGAACGAATTACTTCAAAATCGTAAAATAAAGATCTGTTGGATTAGCATTTGTAATTTCTTCCAATGCTTGATCCTTAACTGTGAGGACTAAATTCTGCAGTATTCAAAAATCGACATAAAATTTCATCGCTAATCAGGGGATAATCGTTTGCGATTAGAAAGTTGGAATGAAAAGTCAAGGTATCAATAAATAGTCGAGATGACATTTTACTGCTTGACTATACTTGACATTTCAGTTATCATTTTGCGTTAGATTGTTTTTTGGTGAGGCAGTTCAGCTCAGTTCTCGTTCCATTAATTATCCGTCTGGATGGCGTTGAGACTTAACAACAGTTTTCATTATAGACGAGCAATCTTTGAGTAAACAGATTATCATGACTAGACTTTTATCGAGTTTCTTTCGTTAAAAATATAAATCTTATGTCGGTTAATCAAAAATAACACAATACTGCTGATTCATTTGTTCATATAACTAGCCCTTGATCGTGGCTCAATGAACTAGGATAATCCTAGCTTACGACGTACCGTAAAAAGTCACTTCGACGATGTGAGTGCATCGAAACGTGAACTTGGTATGAAATCACTTGAGATCGAGTCAAGAAATTGCCAGTTCACGCGGGGGTGTAAAAATTCAGCACTCGCAAAACTACATAATAAGCATACAAATACTTAACTATTTATCAGTTTTATATGACTATCATTTTTGCTCAAAATATTTCAGAAATAATAAACAGTCGTAATATTCAGTGGCTCTTGGAAGAACCATAGACACGGGTATGAGTTTGTGTAATTTTGGACCAGGACGTAGTTGAAGGTAGGAATATATATTTAGAAGGTCGGGAATGACAAACAACATAAGAGTCGGAAAAAACGACATGCATACACTAATATACTGGAATGTAACATCGCTAATTGGATCAAAACGAAGTTTATCACTGCCACTGGATGCATATCTTAATTTCATATTTATGCATTATGATGACGAAATGATGAAATGTTGGCAAACATGTGTTTTCAACAACATTTATGTGAAGATGATAGAGTTAGATCGGGATACTCATCGGACATACTACTCGAAATTTAGATTGCTGGACAATCACTTAGTCCTCTAAGTCACATTCGTTCATTGGTTTATCTGTGCAGGTTTGCAGTCGATCTGTGAATTTGAGATCAGTGTAGCCAGACAGCCCGGTCTCAAACTAACTGAATTAACTCTGTGTATGATTATACCGACTTGAAGATGAGTGATGAAGAACATACCTTTGCCCAAATGGCTTTATACTCAATGTCCCGATTTTTCGGTAAATGTTTAAGATCGATAGCCAAGAGACATTACCGACCAGTTGGAGGTTTACATGCATTTACAAAAAGGATGGTAAGAGTATACTGGTTGAAAACGGTTTCAGACATAAAATGTAAGGCCAGTTTTGTCATCTTGTTAAAAATAGTGTCAACATTCACAGACCACATAAACGTTGAGCATGATGTAACACTTAGATATTTACGATCAGTAATAAAATATTCTGAACGTCGGGTACGGTTTACGACACATTTTGCACTCAGATAGGCCTTCAAGGTAAACGACTGGATCTTCAACTGCTCATCAGCAAACTGAAGTATTGATCAGTAGGCTTACTGAACTTGAAGTCTTCGACTTTACTGAAGTATCATGGACTTGATGTTTTTAATTGAAGTTAGGAAACAGTAACCGTGCCTCCTGTTGAGATTGCCGAAAAACCCGATCACATCTCACATTTGGAAACCGTTCGGTGTTCATAAGTGATATTGCTATCGATCATTCAACGGAACAACGGGTAGAATGGTTGTTTCGAACAGTATGGGTCAAACTTCAAATCCAGAACACGATAATTGTAGGTACCATTGATGTTGTCAGTTTACAGAACGGGACTGGAATCTATTGTTTGTATTTGAAGGGGGTGGCTGGGGGTTCTTTTTGAATATGAAAGTTGGGATCCAATATAAGCGATGTTTGAACTAGTTATGTAACATACCGAGATGTAGAAGGTATTTTGTTTTAACCTTCCATTTGAGGCCAGTTATCAGAAAGTTGTTAGTGGCGGTTCCTCAGTACTGTAGAACATCTGGTTAATACACTTAAAAAATACTGAGCAATAAAAAGGGTGTGATAGTCCAAGCAAGCAATTCGGTAAAACCTTTCTGTATGACAGAGAGGAGTGAATTTCAAACTCTGACAACATCATTCGCTGTAAAAAGCAGTCGTGAATGCTTTTTGACGCACGTAAAATGGTATAACTCTTTACGTGGAAGAAGTCCGACTTTGTGACAAGCGAAGGAGATGCTTGGACATTTTTGGAGGAAACTCAACAAAGTGAAAAAAGTAACATTCTAGCAACGTCATCATTTCCTGAAGACTTGGATAGGTATGTAACCAATCTGTCATCAGAAACACTTTCGCGCACTCAAATAGAGGCTCTCTCTTCAAGGTTGAAGTTTGCTATACCACCAAAGAAAGTTGAAGAACTCGGGTTACATACCCAGTTTAAAAATCTTTACGATCAACTTCAGCAACATTTGCCAACGTCTGAGGAGAATCAAAATTGGTTGAAGGCAAAACTAGTGGATGTCGCCTACCAACATCAGAATTACAAACAAAAGCGTCACAACTTACTAACATCGGCACACTTCCAATGCCTAAGAGAAATAAGACAAAATGAGAACTTGATGGTGTTAAGTCCGGACAAAGGCTCAGGAGTTGTGTTGATGGATAAAATGTTTGAAATTCTTAATGACACTTAGAAGTTTCTCTCGGATGATAATCCTGATAACGTCCAAGAGGTGGAAAAGGGAATCTGCCGCAGGCCGGAGGGGTTGAGGATAAATGGCGTCATTTCTGTCTATCAATGCAGGTTGATGAAGCCAATCAACACACGCACACCGCATACGTACGGACTGCCCAAAACTCTCAAACCCCTACGTCCCACTTCGGCCTATTATGTCCATGTGTAACGCACTGCAGTATAAATCAGCCCGTTGGCTAGCTGATTTGTTGGAACCAGTCAGAAAACAGTTCAGTAAGTACAGTCTGAAGGACAGTTTCGAACTTGTTAATTGTATAGATGGTTTAAATATTCGAGATAAACTGATGTGCTCATTTGACGTGACATCCCTATTTACTAACATCCCGCTTCATGAAACAGTTGATAGCATTTGCTAATTTATTGTAAGCAGCAGTGCTCCGTTTCCCATCCCAGTGACCGAACTGAAATCACTATTACTTTTATGCACACACAATGTAAGGTTCAATTTTCAAACGCATAGTTTCCGACAATGGGCAGTCCGTTAGATCCACTTCTAGCGGATGTTTTCATGCCCAAAGTAGAATCCACACTAGGCGAAAGCTTGTCAAAACCGCTGTTGTACAGACGCTATGTAGATGACATTCTAACCATCTTTGAGAGCCTGAGTGAATTAAATATGTTATTCTCGAAGTTGAACCAGACTCACCCGAACTTAAAACTGA
>LUCH01000430.1:122233-138532 GCA_013368495.1 Paragonimus heterotremus
ACTTAAATCATCCAAGTGGAATTAATATTTAAAACTGACTACCGGAAGCGATTTCCAGCTGAACAGCAAGCAAGGCAACATTTCTAATGACAACATGCTTAATGGTTACCTGTTCAGTGTTAAGCGCTTTATATCGTAGTTGCGGGTGTCAAGTGTATTTTGGCCGTATTTATTACATTCATGATGGCGTTTTAGTCCTGGAAATATTCCCCTTGTGTATCTGTATTTCTTCCATACTGTTGCCAGCAGGCTGTGACTAACGACTTCAGGCCTCGTGTTCATGAGTCAGGTGACCACTGTTTTTATCGTGACTTCGTTGCATAGCCAAAGTGGATGATGGATTCGCATTCGTTGTAACGGTCCTGTTGAAATTTTATTGTTCAGTTGAAGGGCGGAAGTGGTACACATTGTTTGACTCGACTGTACTGTTGCTTGATATGACATTAGAAAGTATGGCGAGATGAATATGTGCTTAATGGTCAAAATGCGCTGGAAACAGAGGACCGGTGTCGCGATAGCTGCTACTCATCAGGTATGTGTACTTATGACCATTAGGCACATAATACTTATCTTGCAGTATCTTGTAAACTCATTATAATACCATTCACATACGCGAGGCAAACTGCTTAGTTCCAATTAGTGGCTGCTTACATCAGCACTCATCTGCAGACTCCACTGGGTCTGGGATAAATGGCAAAATCAACTCACAAGCGAGTTCGAATCTATAACATTAGAAAGTACTTCACAAAATCTTAGACTCGACATTAAATGCATACAAACCGATCATTTAAAATGGTAGCTAGCTATTTCATTTCTGGTGTAAAAGACATTGCAAGTCACATCACAGTGTTGTGACGGCTGCCAAGTGATATTCAACCACACATTCGTTGAGGCTGATTAGTTGAAATATCAAACCACAACAAGCAGTAAATTGTTTAAACTCATTAAACATTATCAAGGCTTGTGGAAATTCAATGGAGAAAGAACTCGACACATCTATCTCTTAACTTCACAGATTCAGCTTTTTTGTCCGGGCCAATAAATGAGCCATTCTGTATTCTGTACGAAGCTGAAACTCATGTTTAATGCTTTATCACGAAGTAGGTTAGATGAAAAGTCTTACTGAAGAGACTCAATATTAGCTTCATTTAAAACATAGCAAAACATGTAAGCAGTTATACATCTGTAACCTTCACAGTTTTGAAAAACAACCTCGGATTTCACCTCAGAAATTGAACAGAGGTAAAACTGTAATGATCTTTCGCAGAAAACTAGGCAAAATCCAACATAAATATGTCAACAAAAATCACATGGCCAACCTCAGACTGATGAGTGAACACGTTTTCCGTCTGTGGTAATTGTAGGCTAATTGTTTAACGAGTTTTTGTTTTTGGGAAAATATCACTTACTCTGTCAATACTAGGAGATGATTAAACGTCAAAAAATGTTAACACCGAATACACAGTGTGCAAACAAAGTGAACAGTGGTAAACAGAGCAGACTGTTTTTTCAAAAAGGGTCGTATATGATGTTGGTTACTGTAGAATAAAGATTTACACGGACTCTGCTTCGAGTAAACAGTAACAACCAAGTTTGTAATGATTCTTGATGTTTACCTTCAGATGAACACCCTACGACCGGTTTCTTACTTGTTTTAGCCCATCAGGTAGAGATGTTCCGAATGGGGATTGAACGGGCTACGCTACACTTCACGAGACAGTGCTCTGGTACTCTGGAAGCTCTATTACTATTTTATAAGTTTTGACCCTACAATCTTTTTTGTGACAAATGAAGCATTATTTTTTCAACAGGGAATTTATCTGAGTTGCGGAATCATCAAACTCCCTGGTATCAAATTTGTCATAAAGAACAAGCCCATGTCCTTTCATGTACAAAAAAATGGACTAATGAAAACGGATGGACTGAGAGTTAAACACATGTAAATTCAGTAAATTGTATTACTTAGAAAATTCCCTTTGATTTGGAAAACAGCACTATGAGCTATTATGTGTGCACATTCACCTAGAACACATGGTTTAATTATGTGCCTATTATGTCAGTCAGCACTTTACTAAAAAGGAGACGCCTGCAAAAATCGAAATGTGCATTCACTAACTGGATGGCATTTTTATTGGTTTATTGTTGCACAGTGGAAACACTCATTGGTTAAGTGGTGTGAACCATTTTTCTGAAAATATGAAAAACCTCGGTCAATAAAAGTAGTTGTGAAACACTAATTGTGCTTTCTGAAGTGGTTTTAATTTCTAAGACCAAAAAATGACATGAACGAACTTACTGAAATCGTACTGTGTGATTTCAGCACACAGTTTTATAGTTTTCCGTTGAACGTTTTAAAAACAATACAACAAAATTACGACGTTAAAACTGCAAACTGAGTATCACTGATAACGAATTGCCGCTAATAATTGTGAAATACCATGGTAGTGGTCCACTTCACAGTGAAACACGTTCCCGATCTGAATTAGCTGGATAGCGCTTGCCTGAGCCCATTTAACATCTCCCGTTCTCCCTTTGTCGGTCTGTTTTACCTAACAGAACCTTTTCTGTATTATCGTACAGGGCAGTCGCACTAGCACGGTGTTGCAAACAGTTGTGATGGGAACGTCACACAAGAGTCCTAACACTGTATGAGAGTCTGTACCGTTTAGATATTCTAATTGAATCTGATAAATGAACTATAACAGACAGAGTGTACCAAGCGATAGAACAAGCAGATGTGTCACTTGCGGACCACATGTCCCGTTTCTGGAAGGCACATTCATGTCTTAGATATGTAAGGTCGGCGTTCGCTTGATAGCGCAGATTGATGCACAGTATTCGAACTATAGCGCGATTTTTCCATTTTCCTACTGCGATCTACTTAGGTTGCGCCAGTATTAAGCAGTACCAAAGAAACTCACCTAAAAGATATAAATTTATGACAAGACAGGAGAAAGTGAAATGGAGACAAAAAACGTTGTTGTCCCTACATATACTGGTTGATGAGGCCTATACTGTGTTATTGCGCCCATTTGAAATCCACAGAGTTACGATTTGGTTTCAGAAGAATTGAAACGCAAGATAACGACTTCGTTTTGACACAGAGGTAACCAGAGAAACTTAACAATCTAAGGAAATCTGAGGTCAAACGTGATGTGTTTTGTTCACTCTGATTGTCGCTTGTTCGCTCAAATAAAACGTTGTTTTTCTACCGTCCTTCAATCACTCTCAAACTAAGGATATCCTACTTACTATGAGCTCACTGCATAGTAAGTCACTTTGTTGAAACTTGTATGGCCAGAAGTCGTTAAGAAAACTTTGGTGTCCTTTACTCAAGGCAGGTATACGCACACGATATTGCACATTGTCTGCTCAATACTTTGGCCTGTTATGACAGAGCAGTGCTGAGTCATGTTCACAAACGACTGCGGAATACGGTACAGAATGAAAATATGTAGCCTGGCTGAGCCATATCGTCAGGAGTTGAAATAGTAGAAATTTTCCACTAACACAGTTCAGTTAACATTGTTATAGTACATTTAATCATACTGTCCAGTATAAGTTTAGGTCCAGATATTTCGTAATTATATTGCACATCAAACCTATCAGATGTTGTATTTACTCTTATATACATGTCTGTGCTGCAGACCAGACGTTCAACTTTTTCACACTTCAAGATAACGCGCCATACCTTGCACATGTTGCACGCATGTCATATTGATAGGAGAAATTAGCGCACATTTGGCAAAAAGAGCACCCTTCTGAATGCCATTAACTCTGATTACATTATAACATTCATAAGTGAAATGCTTCATTGAAATTGCTGATATTCTTTGGGACAAGTGCAAGAGAGTATGTGGGTAATTGTCAATTTCCTAAGTAAGTTTTCGAGAGAAATTAGAACGATGGAGCAGGGCTTCATTCCTCTTTTCTCCTGTTCGTCACTTAGTAAAACAAAATCATCAGTTTACCGTTTTATCCAACAACTTGCAATTCAACATTCTGTATTAGTCCTCCCCTTACTCTCGGAATTTAGGTTTTCACTTCTCATTAAACGTTGTCTGTAGTTGTATAGTACTGTGATTACACACCCCGCACAAGCTGATTATGATAGTATATTTCTGAAGTTAGTAACTATTATGTGAATTCTATTGGTTAGAACCAGTGTACGTGGTAAGATAAATTGAACACTGTTTAGATTTAATGATGGTATCATATTCACATGAATCCTCAGTCGGCTTATTTCGGAAAGAAACACTTGACATAAGTTCCCCGCTCGATGTGGCTTGTCAGTTTTGTATGGCTATGCGCTGAACTCTGATCAATTCAATATTTTGTGGACTTTCTTTTCGTAGTTCGACATTTTTTATCATCTGACTAAGTGAGGTTGTTAGATCGGTGAAAAGTTGCCTGACACCTTCTTTTTTAAGAAGTTTTCAAACAACTGTGAAAATATAGTCATGACAAAAACTATAAGACCAGCTCCTGTAGTGCACTGCTTCATCTACCAGATATCTGGGTGTATCATGCATAAGTGCACCATACAATGAGTATTTTACCACGCGGTGTAAACAAACGACATCCGAGGGGTCTAAGTACGTCGTTGTCTGGGCACTGGCTAGACGGATTGTTGATTGCAGAATGAAATAGCATTCACCTTGACCATGCACGGTTTCAGCTTGAATATATTTAGGTGTCAAATTTAGTTTCTTGGAGACAGCCAGTATTCTGGTCTCCAGGTACACTTATATGAGCACACGGTAAACCATCGGATCTCTTAAGGGGTCATGTCATTTAATAAGTCGCTTTCTGAATGGTTTTTCTACAATCAGCGTAGAGTATTTCGATCAGATCTGCGATGATGGCCTTCACAACAACCAGGCGATGGGTAGTTTTGAAATGTCTGGCTGAATTAATGAACGATTTAACTGTGTATTTTCAAAAGTCATGAACATCCCCGGTGTCGAATGAAGAAGGTGGAGAGTACTGTTTCGAACACAGCTGACTGGAGGAGATAATCTTCAATAAAGGGAATAACTTAGATATGGTCGACTTTGATGAGTGAGAACGGTTTGGGCATGATCCATAATGAAACATAGCTCTGAATGCGAAAGAAGTGACGGGTAAGCAGTACCGAGTTGACATGAGTTTAAAACGATGGTTGAGTAATCGTAAGTAAAATGTCCAAGTTCTTGTCATCCCATCGGATAACTCGCTGTTACTTTTAAGCAAGCCGCTTGTGTGGGAGAACATAATCTCTTATCAAACTGATGGTAACAGTACACACATTGCACACCGGAAGACTGTGACTGTTTGTTGACGGAAACACAAGTAATAAACTGATTAGCCTACTGTTTAGTTCTAAAGCTAATGCGGTATATCTACAGTACTGTTTCACAGCCACAGCGTAATAATTATAGTATTTATTGGTTCACGGTGGAAGTGACAAAGCTTTGGAAGAAAACTGATGTATTTGAGTGCACACGTGTGCTTGGTTAGCTTCTTTCAACAAATCACATGTTGAAGTATGTATGACTTTCTTCATTAGGAATAAAAAGGTGTCAAATGATTCTCCGCTATCAAAAAACGTAACAATCTTCAATAGTTTTAAGGACAAACTGAAGAAACTACTTTGTGTTATCAAAATTTGTTCTCAAAGTGATTAGTGTCACAGTTTAATCGCCGGTTAGATTTCATTCGGCATTCACAGCTTTTGCTAAGTTTTGAAAATTTAAGTCAGTATAAGTTTATGCGTAATCACTGGTTAACATATCACTCTCATCCGCCCTACGAAAATGTTTTGCTCACTTTTAGACAAATAGTCAGAATGAAGAATAAACCTTCTTATGCAGTGATATATAATTTTAAGAAATTTTGCAGAAAATTCATTTTTAAAAGTTGATACATCCTCCCTATTCTTTTTCTCGGCATCTGTCATCGATTTTTTCAAGCAGTTTGTTTATATCAACCTGGTAAAATTACCTCAGATATTTGACGTATAAAAATGTAGGCAATCCTATAGGTCAGCGAACTTCACGGAGGTAGGACAGATTACAGTCTACTGGGGACTCATGATATTCCTTTAGATCTTAGTTACAGTTTATGAGCTTCTAAGCAACACAATCGGCTGCAGACCCAAAACATTTTTTGACCTAACCTAATAAATTAAGAGTAATTGTGTTAATTTGGGTGTGACCTTGTTAAATCACGTGCTTCAGTACTTGTTTGGTTAAAGGAAACAAACACCTAAAATAATGTCACACAAGCTAACAAAACTTACTGTACAGTACTGATTTATAAACTGAGAGCTGAAATTCAAATTGATAACAAACGTGAAGTTCCTGATCATTCAGGTGTGGTGGTATAAAAGTAATATGTTTTGTCGTACCACTGTGTTTTAAAGACTTTGTGCTGAAGAATTCGCCACAATTCTGCAGGTATCAATCAATAAGTTAAGCAATTGTGTTAATTTGAGAGAATGGCTTGTTGATTTTATCTGTAACACTCCAAAAGAAAGCTCACCTCACATGAGTAAAACCTTACGTCAGCTTTTTTACCTACTGAATCGTAGCAAGTAAAACACATCAAATAAAATTCTAGACAAATATTTACGTCAAAATCGGTGCAGATATTTTCTAGGTGTGCGACATTCCATGTAAATGAAAACTAGATATTCGAAAGGTGGTTAACTACTGGTTTATTTAGTTTACGGTTAGTTTAATTTATTAGCTATTACTTCATTAGTTATCAACAACTGTTCAGGCGTTCTCGTCATCTCGATTGGAAGAAAGCTTTCTATCGAGGTTCATTGACAGTTATGAGGAGAAACAGCAGTTGTCAGGTTATACACAATGTCTCGTGGTTGCATCGTTAAAAGGCGTCGCCTTGAAGAACGCTCCTGCCTCACCTTCAGTCATAGTTACTGCCCTTAATGTGATGGGCAATTTACGTTTAAGCATTGTACAAGTGACAATTGATCGCCGACTATTATTAATTCGATCATATATCTTTTTAAACTAACAGTTCGCGTATTTAAACAGAATTCCTTATAAGTTCAAATGTATTTGACGATTTGCTGAGTGTAGAACCCGTTCACTTCAGTTTTGTTTCAAATAAACTGAATCCGTATACTTCTAAATACTTTACAGACGAAAGAGAGGGATATAACATTTGGCGCGTGTGGTGACATTGGTCAGATAAATGGGTTTCTCATGAAAAAAAAGAATCCACAATAGTTAATGATTTTGACTTGATGGATGCATTAGTTAGATTTTATCAGAAACTGACGGGACAACAGTATCAGTCATGTTCTGTCCTGGCAAATCAATTTACTAGTTGATGGACACATGCGGGTTCTCGTTCGTCAGTAGCACACTGAAGGTTCTGGAAATATACCAAGTCCAAATCATTGCAACTCAATGTGGGTCTCCGTGATATAGTGGAGTGTTTAGCGAACAGAATTTTTTCTTGAAGAAGTTCAGTTACCAGTGGATTTTGATTACTACAAGTAGTTGGTAAACCACGACGACCTGGTCAGTTATTACATTGGTCGGAATTCATTTGGAGACAACATTTTTGATACTGTTCCTCTTATTTATTGAGACTTTTACTGTGTATTTGAAAAAAAAAATAGAAAATGTTGCTCGGTGATTGTTGATATCACGTTTAATAGCCAAATTTGTTTACTTTGTGCAGCAAAGACTATACAAATAGGACCGAAAATACCCCCGAAAACAAAGTTGCTATTCCATAACGGAAACTAATGGCATATTCGAGGGTGGAAAATCAGACTTATGCAAAGAACTTTTATAAACCTCTCACCCAAGATATCCTTGGTAACTTTAGATGAAACTCAGCATTTAATCCAGTACTCCTGTTCTCATATCTACATTGGGTCGCGTTATGTCTATTATTTACACTGCCCACATGTACGGAGCCGAGTTTTCGGAATCAGTGACTGGGTTATTGCCGCACACGCTGTGCCAGCTGGCTCTTCATCAGGACTGAGTCAAATACACCTTGGTAAACTGCTGGGATGCGAAGATCCAAATGAACGAGATAGGAAATCTTAAGAGTGATGAAGATGAATAAAAGTGTTCCGGACAAGTGGATCAAGAAGTTTGGAAGATATAGAACTCTTGTAAATAGGAACTTAAAATGAGCTGTCATACACGGGACTGACTGCTTCCTAGGGACGCGGCAAAAGATGCGTTTGCTTCTGGACAAGGGCTGCATGAACTAAGACAGTTTTGTGCTACAAAGTTTAAAATGCAAAGGTACATTGTCCAAACACTCACGTATCATTTTGTGAGATAATCGCAGACAGAATTAGGTTGTTTTTTGACTTTCTGTATGATATCATAACGGACACCTCGGATTCCGGAGAGTAAAGTAACCCAAATTTCATGGAATATGGGCATTCCATCACTGGAAGTGAAGGCATTCTCATATATTTATGAGAGTGATCTGGATGAAATTGAATGACTTATTGATACTGAACAAAATGTCATCGAAAAATTATATTATATGATTTTGGATTCAAATTTATTGTCATAGTCAAGTGAAGGAGTCACTAGCTTCAGCGGGATGATGATGCCACTCCCTTACACTTCGGTAAAATAAGACAGTTTGAAACAAGATATGGAATTTTTTTTCACTTAAACTAACACCCACCTTTATACCGGTGGTTTTTAGTTCTTGTATTATAAGTATTCTCGTTATTTCGGTGGATGTTGTTTAGCGTCATGTGCAGTTACTATTTGTCGTTGATCTTCAGCGTTCTGGTTCTGACCTTGGTATCCGACCATTACCAGCACTACTTAATCTGTTCAATGTGTGAAGAACGTCTCCGGGTACACAGTGTTTATAACAGTGAGGCACATTGTTGTTGGACGTGTGTAGTCTTCCGTATGCTCTACAAAATCCATTTGTGCATATTGTAAACCATGAACATTAGACGGTTTTCAGTGCACTTTCATCGACCTCCTATCTATTGAGTTTCTCCCTCCTACTATTCCAAATGTCATCTACCATGTGAATAAATTCACTATTATTTCGAACCACAGGTATAGTCTAGTTTAGTTTAACTCTGTCGCGGTTCGTATTCCAGATTCAGAAACTGGCAATATGTGTGTGGAGTATAAATCTCCAGGCTTGAAAGTGAGCCACCCTAATCAACTGTTAGACAGGTCAGTACATAACCCACGGCAATCAGTACTGTTTGTACTTATATTTTAGTTGACAGGGATGTCTGACAAGTACTCTAATTTCATGAATTCTTCCATCCCTAGTTGAAAAGTGTTTCTCAAAATAAAGTGTATCTTTTTCTGGGACGTAATGTGGGCAACAATGAAAACGTGAAGGTCACAGCAGATGGAAATTTCATATTTCTTACTGTAGGAGTTTGATGACGCTCATCCTAATGGTGACAAGTTGATATTGCTATAAAGAGTCCGTTTATCATGGTGACATCCAAACACCCTTCAACTTTGCATTTGATTATGTTAACTAATGTGTTCCCACTGTTTTGGTTTTGGCATTCACATAATGCGTGTTGAATAAGAGGGCAGTGACACTGTTGTATTCAGTAAGTGCGAAATACTGTTTGTGAAGTAGCTGGTGCATTGTAACGATTAGACTACGCAACTGTTGTATTGTGAATGTAGAAGAGAAGTACAGTTATGTTGCAGTTTTGTACTGTAGTAAGAGGGACAGGCGTACCGTAAAGAGTAGGGGCAACAGCAAGTGGGCACAACCGTACGGTAAGACGGTAGGCTGTACAATGTCAACACGCAAGCGTAAGCAGGTTAAAGCTCACGTCCAATCAGGAAGGTCAAATGCCCCAATCCAATCAGACATGGACAAGTACAAGGTTACGGCGGCACCGACGTGCGGTGAATGGTGAATCATGCAAACCTGCCGGCCGCACATGCACGCATGCGGTTGCATACTCATGCGTATTTATCAAGACAACGAACGTTCTTGGGAGTCAATAACCATGGCGTACAACCTAAACGCACTGAACATAAACAAACTGAAAGCCACTGTTGAGAATCTTACTCAACCCTAAATTTAATTATTTAGTACTTCTTCTAGTAGGGGATATTATTTACAGGCTTTCTTTATTACCTGTTAACAAACTTAATTTCATGTTTCATTCAAGCATAAGGGTATACTCGAAAACTAGACAATAATAAGACACGTGCTTTGATGCGAAAATTCCCCGAGTTTATCACAACTTCTTGAGCTTAATCGCTTCTCTTTCTTCCAAATATAAGTCCAAATGGTGGCGCAGTTCGAAACTCGAGAAACACATCTTTTAGCCAGATAGAAAGGGAAATTACCCGAAAAGTCGAAAAGGGTGTATGGGTTAGCTGACTTTTAGAATATAACATTTTTGACGTTCAATACCCAAAGCTTTAAAATCCAGATGCTTGAAACAGGATTACCCCTCCACATGAACTTAGAGAGTGCCGATCCTTCTTAAATTGACCAAAGCTTATTCGCATCAGGCATCGTGAAGAAGTACCAATCAAATGCTTACAAATTCACAATTTACCGTCGTCGTTAGTTTTTCTGATCCATTGCAATGTATACGTTATATGGACTGACGATTAATTAATTGATATATCTTACATGCATATTGGACGAGTTGTTCAATGGAATCGATCAAAAATACCAAGCTGAATCGCAACCGAACTGAGCAGAATTCGGTTTTTCAGTCATGAACCACAGCAGTTCACATATAAAAAAATACCAATAGAATTATTCGGACCGCTTAATAGTTCTTAAAACTGGCAATAGGTTAGGGGGCTAGACAATCTTGGTGAAGTTGAACAGCGTATTTATGAGTTAAAAACTCATCTCGGTTTTTTAGTGCTTGAAGCGCACGATTTGTGGATCCCAAAAAGTAGATAGCACATAAGATGTTACGATAGTTGGAACACAGAAAATCTTTTGAAATTCTATGTGATTTTTTCATGCCATAGTCAATCACTTGGCAGTTGAAGCCTTGAATGCCAGTTCAACTCTAGTAACGTTAAGTGGTATCGTCGGTGAACATTCCAATAATTGTGCTGTATATTTGATAGGAGTATCGAGTGAATACTGAAAAGTCGTAGGGTAATTAGTAATCATTCCACATTTTAAAAGTCCACTGTGACGCTTCCGAAAGACCAGGTATTTTTCGTCTGTATCTATCCAGTTGAAAGTCTTCACCAGCTGCGTATATATTCCTGTCATCAAGATAAAACACTTTTAGTAATAAAGCAGTGCTGGAATAAATTTATTAAAAGGTTTGTAGTACTACCAGTTCAATTAGAACAGATCTTGGCCTCGACAGACGATTAAATGCCGAAGGTCCAAAATGCAGACAGCCTATGCTTACGTGTATAAGAAAGGTTCATTTGGATTTTGTTAAGTCATCATGTGTTGATGGCGTAAACTCCTCCTGAAAACTAATGACAAATAGGAAAATGCGCTCTGCGTAGTGATCTGTTTTCTCATTTTTCAATTAAATTTTGCTTTTTCACAATTCTCCTCCAGGTCTATGGCATTTCGAATTATCCACAGCAAGTCAATTATGCAATCAGCAGCAGAACACCATTCCATCATTCCAGTTCACTTAGCTCCGGCAATCAATCACCACCGACCATAACGACAATCTTGGCACCTCCACCAGCGACCACAACTCGGTCAGCAGCAGTCAGTTTGCGAAGTCGGTCTCAGCAACCATCACTTCAGCTGAGACCGACAAAAAATGGCAGTTCAGCAAGACTGATCTCAGAACCCGTGCCCAGTTATCGTATTGTGGACGTAGCCGAACCATACAAATACCAGACGAATTCACGGAAAGTAAGCTATCGTTTTGACGCGTGAAGCAGTATCGTGCACAAGGCGAATAATAAATCAACAGTTAATGTTTAAAATGTGTATCAATATGTTTAACATGCACACGCATATATTCCTGAGGAGTCCTTAAGTTGGAAACATTAGTAATATCCCAGCTAAATTCAACTAGTTACGTTCCATCCTGTGCGGAATAAGTTCGGCCACTGCGTTTTTAGGCACAGTGTGCACCATTATGGACTATGAGGACCATCTCCAACTACCTTGTTTATGAATAAAAACATTTCTTCCATGTTGTCTTCATCGATTTACTAGATCGCAGGATGCGTTTCATACGTACTCCGTCAGATGGTTTGTTAGCACAATGTGAGTCAAAAATGTGTGATGACTTCTTCTATTAGGATATTTGACTAAACACCTGTAAAAGATGAGATCGAATCTCATTCTCACGAGTTCCACCATTCACTGCATGACTTACTCAATCAGTTTGCTATATTTGACCGGGATGTTAGTTTGGTCTTCTGTCAACCCTATATATTAGTACTTTACCACGTCTATTTTATTGGAAGTGTTAAACGCAACCAGTTTTGATAAACAACTTATAAAAGTTGTTCTTTATATATATGTATATATATATATATATATTGAAATCAAACTCACTATTTCAGACAGAAAGTAAAGGACTAATTCACGCCCCATTCAACCCTCAACGTACTAGGAACGGAAGATTGGGAACTTGTAGCGCAAGTACAGTTTGTTTTGATTTACAGATAATTTTCTAGAAGGTAACAAGTAGAACGATCGAGTAGACTAATTGAACCAGTACTGCAAAAATCACAACACGCTTTTCAAGTATCGGAATTGCTGGTGACTCTCCTAACTGACGGTTGTTTGTCGAATGTCCTCTGGACATTTATGACACTCATGACTGGTTGTAGTGGCACCAATTCCGATTTGTGGACCTAAGTCCATTACACGTTTTGGCTTGCAAATGGCTGTACCGAATCTTTGGTTGCTACACCTGGTGGCGTTAGGAATCTGGAATCTTGAACTACCTACTCTGAACAGTTCCGCTGTCAAGCGGACAAACAATGTAATCAATGATCCCATCTTATATTCTACGTACGGATAAGTCTGACTAACAGTTCACACAATCAGGGGAACCAGACTGTGAAGACTTGGCACTTCAGTCGTTTTGACCGCCATTAAGTTAACCATTGCAAACAGAAGGTATATTTTTAACTTGTTCATCATAGGTGATAATTTATGAAGCAACAAATACCCGACTAACAGTATAAAACAGTTATTTTATGATGACAAAACCTGTTAATAATTTGATTTATTCTAAACTACGTTAATGGAAATCGTGAGTTGGTGGATCATCATAGTCTTTTTTGTAACACGATTGTAGAAATTTAGAAAATGGGTGTGCATTCTTTTTTCTGACAAAACGAACAGATATATAGGTTGCTAATTTATAGACAGGCATCCAGGAAAATGAACCACTGTAAATCTTTTGCCAAGTACAACAGCTGGTAACCAGTATAAACCTATGAAACCTTGAATCATGAAAGGCTGAACAGTGTGATCGATGTACTCTGGGTTACCCAGCGGTTCCTGTGTGTCCTGTGTAAACTTGTTAGTGTCGTAATTTACTTTATATCTTTAATCAGCTCAAACCTGATATAGCAATCCAAAGTTAAAGCCATAATACCATCCGACTAGTTAAGTTATTCGAAGCGGTTCATACTACCAGTTGCAACAACTATACTACTCTGTTTCAGCTATCGGCTGATATACCTGTCCAGCTTTTGTTTACACTTAAACCTACCAAACGGTTACTTTGACGTGATTTGACGTGTTTAATAAAAGGCCTCGCGGTATCTAATCATAAGGCGAAGGTTCCTTTGAAACGTTGCTTGTGTTGGACAAATTTCAGAAATTCCCAGTCGCTTGTACTTGACGTAGTGTGTTCAAACATAACACCAATGACATCTGTTCGTGATGGCTATTGGGCGAACGGTGGGACCAATTTTTCATTAAGGATTACGTGACCAACACTGTTCATTATGTTATGGAGCTCAGTTGCATTCTTTGGGAAAACGAAAGCATCCGCACGGTAAACCGTGAAGAAAGGATATAGATGTGAAGTCGCAGGCGAGATACAGAGTTTAAAAGCTAAGATGTTCCTGCTTGTTTGTTGGTAAACAAATGAAATTTGTTGAACAGTTCAATGTGAAAATGATATTCGTAATTTTAGGGAAGGAGAGTAGAAAATAATAAAAGATTGATTGGGCAACATGCTAATCGTAAACACATAAATTCAATCAATAGACACATACGGACAGACAACAACAATAATCAAGCAAACAAATATTAACATTTAGTAGACTGGAGTGAAGGGTTTAGGGAAGTATGGAAGAGAACTGTATGGCCGGCTGAGCCTTGAGTATACGTTGGGAAAGCTAAGTCATAAACGTCCTAACCCCGTCAGCTGTGATGACAGACTGAGGTAGTGCATCTCAGAATGAGCAGAACCTGACTGGAAGTGTTTCGGTGGCACAATAGCCCGCCAAATCACAAATAGGATTGAAGTGCTCAACTGGTTCGTTAATTCCGGGTCAACGAGTGGAGGCTATCTAATGAAACCGTAGAAAATGTTTTCGATTGAAAAGTTAACTCTTTGGTTAAATGCCTATAGACAGTTGGAAACTGGTGTGTGGATGTTACTCCTTCTGGTTAACGACGAACCGTTTAATGCTTTGGTACCACGTCCTGAATTGCTTTCAGTACCAAATTGTGGCCTTTTTAGGCAGAGAAGACAGATATATACGGTTGTTTATAAGTAAAAGCCTAAAATAGAATTGTACATGGTAGAAAAGACTTTGAAGTAGTGAGCAGAGACTAGCAGAACAAATCAAGATGGAAATCCAGAATTGTGTGCTGCTCCTGTTAGGTAACGCAGAATATCACTGCAAAAAGCGGGCGTTTGCGGAATCCGTTCCCACCATTTGTGTACACATTCATGCACTGGTCTTTCGACTCAAATACGTGAGAATTTATCACCGGATAACACTCACAGTGTGTAAAGGCTGTTGTGATAAGTTAAGCGGGTCCTTTTTTTCTGCCGCTTTCTGAATTCAGAAACACAAAACAATCTCTGTCCGACCAATGCGTACACCCGGGTTGTGCTAATTGACTTCATGGCATGGGCACGAATATACAGGTACATTTATTCATTCATCTTACTGTTCACAGTATAGTCGCTTTCATGCGGACAAGTCGTGAGACAAGCAAACAAATTAGCAGGACCTAGACGCATCGTTCATTGCTCGTCGGTTGCCGTGCATTTGCATACGTGCACGTACATCTTGTAGACACAGAATAAACATTCGTTGCATTCATTAATGTGTTCAAACGGAGCGTCACATTCGAAATACTTCTCGGGTATGTCCGCCTTTACTCAAACGGTATCTACAGACTACATAACTGTTTCGGAATTGTTTAGCTGAGCTGGTGAAGTTCAAAGCCTTACAAAACAATTTAACTTAGATTGGATAGCTTTGGAGGCCGTTCAATTTAAGGGGCCAGATCATCTATCCTCTTATACGATTCGCATTTAGAAGTATAGTGTTGCGTTCTTCTTATTCGTTACAATCCTGTTCCTTACTGTTAGTGTTGTGACAACATTGACTGCGACAAATTCCTTCTGACAACTAGGGTCGTGAATAGATATCACCGCCTGTGACAAATGAGGTAATATTCATGCTGACAATAATCGAACTGGACACAGATTTTAAAATCAGATCACCGGTGTGTAGCACATGTGCAAATAGTCGTTATGATAGTTTGGTTGACTTTATGTGAGAATACGATTCGGAGATGAAAAACGGCTTTCGGAAAACTCGTTTGAGGACAAACCAAATAACTGCAATTGTCAGGTTCTCTTCCTTTCATTCCATCACATTTGCGTACAAGTTAAACAGAAGACAAACTGTGCATCTTTTTGCTCACACCAGACCTGATTTTATGTATGTCTGCCAGCAGATACAGTTGATCAGATAACATTATTACAGGCCTCATCTATTAAAAAAATTGGCCGTTATGAATCTTTGTGAAAAGAAAAACAGTGTGCTTCTTCTTATTCTATTAAGAAAATGAACTAGATATAGGGTCTCCGACTTGCTCGGCAAAGTCTTTTGTGTACAAAATACGTCTTTATTGAAATGTGCTGTTGAACGTGTGTTTTTGCGGCCACATTTTGTGCATATTCTCCCCTTTTCCTATAAAAACTGTTGCGTTTTGTTGCAATACCTGAAGCCTCATTGAACTTGTGTGCGCGTTATTTATTTGAGTTGCTGAGATACCTTGCAGAGTCCAATCACTCAATCAGCATGGCTACGTGTTATCGATCATCATCATCATCATCATCATCATCATCATCATCATCAT
>LUCH01000430.1:155625-194005 GCA_013368495.1 Paragonimus heterotremus
AAGGGGCCGACTGGAAAGTCTATGAGAATGCGACAGCTGCGATCAATTGTGGGTGATGTTCAACTTGAAATAAAAATTATTTGTTTCAAGCTGGCTCTCAGACTGACGGCCATCTATTTTTAATGAAACCTGTCTAATAGTTTGCTCAACATCATTCGACTTATTTTTGTAAACAGCCAATTTTTTGTCCTACAACCTTCTTATTTGGGCCATTGTCGTTACTTCTATCCAGAGTTTGGTTAGTGAATAAACTAATACAAAAGGACAGCATACATGTATCGCATAACGTTTTCGTTGAGTTGTAAATGATTTATATAAACATGTCTAGTACGACATCTTGGTGTTTTCCTGTAAAGTGTAGAAACGTCAGTACGCCCGTAAACCCGACAGGCACACACTCTTAGCAAACTCGAACATAAGGGTCTGTAACAATTTGAAACAAATTTCCCTATGACTCGAACCTAAGTCGTTTGTGAAGAATAGAGGAGGACATTTTGAATGAATTCTGTAGTTAGAGATCTACCAGTTACCCACAATAAAACACAGAAAATTGCAGCCAGCTTCAGCTGCACAATTGGCTCGATTGTCCGGGCTGCGATTAGTTTAGCTTTATTCTCACTGGTGTTAGTAAAATTTGAGCGAGACAGCCGGTTTATTAAAGTGGACATTGTATCCCAGATATGACCGTCACGAGCACACTAGGGATTGGTGTAAGATTTTGGTTGACATAGATAGACAAATGGTAGGCACACTGAGAAAACTAGGTTACATCTATTTTTTACTGTGAGCAAAACGTTTAGAATCTAAGTTTGGTATCGCCGTTGTTGTGTCCATAACAGAAGTTTGTCTTTCTTCATTAAGTACATCGCATTAAAGAGTCAAGTCAACTAATCGGATTGGATCGTTTTTCTAATTTATGAAGTTTACATTTGCTTCCTTGCAATGTGTTTACACTGCTCTCAACTTTAGGGGTGTTATATAAACACTTGGTTAGCTCATCTATACTTGATACTTAGTAATAAAATCGACTAGACACCATACCACAGTTTAAAGCAAACAGTGGGATTGTAGCAGTCTTTCCTCACAAATTAGAGTAAATAGGAGATCGGCAAACTCAGTCACCAATATATCTATGTGAGGCTGACCAGGAGGATAATTGTTGAAAACGTTACTTTTGATTGTATTGCTCGTTAGAAATGAACGTCTCAAGTCAAACTAAGTTCATCAAGCCACGGTAGTCCCCTAGAAGAAACCTTCCAAAAGAAGCATCTTTACGAACTTCAGTGATATAAACGTCACACCATATTCAAGAGGACTTTTCGAGGACTGACACGAGACCAAGTCTTCCGGCAGGGAAACATTGTTGCAGTCATTTAGGGTAGTAAAGATTACTACGTTATAGAGAGAAACTACAATCTTATCGACACCTTAAGCAAGAAACGGTCCTAAGTGATGTTCAGTTGAACTCATCTTGAGCTATCGAACTCTAAGAATTGCTAGCCGGTTGGTTCCTAGACCTGAACTATCTGGTCCTGTCCGAGCTGCGTGTATCAGTGCTGTCAAACGATAAAAATCCCTTAACGGCATCAAACGGAGCAGTTTGTTTCCTGTTATCAACCTCTTAATCCGATTCACTTATAGTCAATTTTACTGTTCAATTCAGTACGTGGTTAGCTTTTACTGTAAGCTGTCTATATAATAATCACACGATCCGTAAAATGAATTTCACTCAATGACACACTTTCATCTCACATAATGCTGTTCAGAACAGTCGTCAGGATGGCCATGTATAGGTAATTAGCACTCATCTGTGCTGACTATTCTAAGGTAAATTTGTCCTACTCACTCGCATCTGTCAGGCATTATGGAATCAAATTGACCTATGATCATCTATCAGATGTGTGTTCATTGAAAAACACAGTCTTCCTTCTTGAAAAGTGTTCATTTTTCATGGCAACTCTCTATATCAGTATTATTATGTAATATAAGTTGGCACCGCGACGGTCCATCCAAACCGACAAACCTTGTCCAGAACGTTTCGGCACGGCCCACTTCACGGGTAATTCATCCAAAAAGCACCAGAGTCCATAAAGGGATGAGAAAATTAACGAAAGTGTGAGAACTACACAAGCTTGAGGACCGTACCGAAAACTCTTCCGTTAATACAGCCTATACAACCCAACTTTTAGATAAAACCTAAGCGTCTTTCTGAGTGAATCTACCCACTTTTAAGCATGAGTTAATAAAGAGTAACAATCTTTTTTCAATAAAAAAATATTTCAGTAAAGTATCACTATCCACTGAATAGTCTTCCGAGATTTGAACATCTGCATGCTAAGTTGCAGTGTAGGCTTTAGAAAGATAGCTGGTTTGGAATATCAAATAATTGTAAATCACATCTGAGCTGTAACAAATTCACAATGTCAAGTTAGTTGCTCATTAACCACTGTTTTCTGCTTTAATTCGCATGTGCATCTCATTGGGTCCTCACATGTCCACTGTTGTGTTGACTTGTAAACAAAGAAAGAATGTTTTGACAAATGAGTGTACAGTTTGATTCGTTTGTAACAACAAAATTTAAACTTCTCATGAGAAACAAAAGTCTCTAGACGTCCACATAACGGACGGTACACGTTTGTTTGCTGCAGACATTGGGTGCTTTATACAAGTCAATCCAACAGTAGTTCTGGCTGTCTGGACCATCCGAATTAACATACACTTTTATCACATTCCATCATTAATCTGTTCAAAAGATTTGATTTTCAAACTAACGAATTAAGTGTTAATTCTAACACCCTCTAGTCGGCGGTACTCACGGAAGCTTTTGAAAGGCCAGTAGTGGCAAATTTTGTGAACGTATACCTCGACATCAAATACAGTCTCATAGTGAATACCTTAAGTGGCATTGCTTATTCAACCTGAAGAACATCGCGTTATCTCTTTCCTATTCAATACTTTTTTGATAGCCTTCGCGTGTTGCCATGTAGCTATCTATAGTATAAGTCGGAGCTATTCAGTCAAATCTTCGTTCGGTTTCGCCGTCACTACGGTCCATCGCGTTCAACACAGAACTATCGGCTTCATCGGATTTCATCAGTGAAACTTTCTTGGTTTGTGTAGAATGTGAAATTATTGCAGTCCGTCGACTTTCAAAACGATCTGTAATTGCTACAGATCGGCTGAATATCACGGCGTTAGTTATGTTGAGCACTTCACTTACAACACAACTCAGCATTTAGCTTGTGCCTGCCTCCTGGTCCACGTCTTACAATTGAGGAAAATTGATTTTTGATCTCCGGTAATGTTGGATAGCACAACAATTTACTTTGTGACAGACCGTTTTTCGCACAAAACCGTGTCATTTTTGCTCTCTTGAACAACCTACAGAACAAATCTACTTAAACTCGGAAACATTTTAGTCAAAAGCAGACATTCTAACGATAAATATGACACAGACGGTGTTATCTGCAAATGTACACGCAGTAAAACACCAGTTAATGATATTCAATTTGAGTTCGCTTGACTTCCGCTCGGTTAATTATAACATTGAAAGTAAAAATCGGAGGGAGCTTCTGCGAATAACACAAAAGTTTTAGCATCCAGTTCGCAAAATAATGTGTAACACGTTGTTCCTAAAGTGAAATATAAATACGAGAAATTCGTTCCACATGCACTGTCCCAAAATCAATCGATCCTGATACATTCCGAAACTAAATTGTCCAGAGAGATTATCGTATCGTGAATTTTTATTGAACCTAATCCAAACCAATATGAATCCATAAATAGCTAAGGCTTTCTTTTCAACGCAAGTTTTTGTCTCCATAATCGCACCATTGTTAGAACGCAAAATAAAAACCCTTGTTTTCCTGATGGTTGCACTAACACAAAATCAATAAATACCTTGAATGTTTTTATAAATATCTGCCAAGTGTGCAACATACGGTTTGCTGATAACATATTTTCATTGGGATATAACCCTTTTTGTAGATTTGAAATTCAGTTC
Source organism: Paragonimus heterotremus (assembly GCA_013368495.1). Lineage (NCBI taxonomy): Eukaryota > Metazoa > Platyhelminthes > Trematoda > Plagiorchiida > Troglotrematidae > Paragonimus > Paragonimus heterotremus. The sequence continues at coordinate 159,629 of LUCH01000430.1, forward strand.
TAGAAGTACTCTCTTGAGTTGCATCGGTTACCGGTGGTTAGAACTTCTGTCACATTGGCTGACCGAATGACTTTGAGACTCGTCCTGAACTGGTTTTAGTTATACAGCCTCACAACGAGTACTCGAACGTGATCTGGTTCATGAATCGAATGGGAAACGTTTAACCAAACTGTCATGGATAACTTATCACGCGTAAATAGAATGATTTAGGCCATGCGCGGTCAAGCTCGATGACGTCTATATATTCACAGAAGAGCATTGCCACTGCAAGCTTGAGTACGGCTGCAATTCTGACATCGCGCAATGAAGCGCATGAGGAAACAGATAACCTTGTGAGTTGTTAGTATGGAGTGCACACGAAAAGTTGAAAGCGGGATAAAGAAGCTAATGTTGACAAGAGTAGCGTATGTCCTTAACTACCACACGCAATGAAAGTGTTTGGTCTAGAATAAGTACCAACAAAAAGATGCGTTTCTTCTGAAGAAAATAAACTGGAAATTCTTTGCTTGTAGGCATACAATGAGTGGGTGTACTAAACTTTCGAAATCCGTTCATCCATTGCGGTGACATTTACATAACGCGTGGGTTTGGTTCATTCCACGGAGAACAAGAAACCACGAATGGGTTGGACGTTGTCGTTACATATTGTGCGATACCACTTGGAATCGAAGTGTTTTAGGCAGACAAATCGAGATTCGCTTCGCATAATCTCGTTGGACGTCTCCGTCTGTTAAGGAATAAGGGACCACGTGGTTTACAGGAACCTATTTGAGAGTGTGGTCTAAGCCGACGGTGTGGTCTTGTATAGGATTAGAAAGTTTGCGTATGAATGATAGGCTGACAAAGTCATTTCAGTTAGGCTACATTGGTGATCGATCACTCACATTTGTCATCTGCATTTCTTGTTTGGTAAAGGTGTTCTCCAAGTAATCAGAACTACGTTCAGGTCTGTATAGTAGGATTGATGTCTACTGTGTACTCTTAATCATAAAAGGTATTATACAATTAAGCGTAGTGCATACAGTGTTAGTAGCCAAGTAATTGTGTACATGAAACGCGAACACTGAGTCTTCTAATTTATTTGTCTTTATCTCAGTACGGACCAAGGCAGAACCCAAAATTTGCAGTACCCTTTGTAAATTGACACCTCGAACTGAAAATTCTTAGCAGTAACAAAAGCGTTAATAGATAACGTTTTATTTATGACCCGGTGAGTGGGTTACACCTTTGGCGATAGTTAAGGAAATGTCAACTTTAATATCCAGCTCAGTTCGAAGGCCACAGATTAAACAGCTGAGTTGTTAATTACAGCGTACTGAGGTCGTGTGACAAACGAAACGAAACTGGACTTGATGTATTCACCTGGACTGGTTTGTGACGAGGTCGTTCAGTGTAGAATTTGATGGAGTTTTACATACAATCCTGACAAAGTTTATTTGACGCGTTATGCAGAACAGTCCAACTAATTATCACCGTAAGTTTGTTTGATCAATCTAAAACTGCTCATGGAGTTTGAAACAATCCGTTCAACTTACATTGTGTTATCTGTTCGTATTTATGATGGTTTTTCTTACAAACAGCCTTTGTTTAGTTGGTAGCCATGCTTATATCGCCCAAGTTCTTTCCAACTCACTCTCAACAGGGTGCCTAAAATAATCAGTTTCACCGTGATACGTACTAACGAAAGGTGGAACAAGATCGATACTGCAGTGGTAGTGTATACTTACAGTTTTCACAGCATCTTTGACCTGTGTGCCTTGTGTGAGACATAACCAAATCAGTTGGTCCACTTCACATAACACAGAAAAATTTGTTCACACGATACCTAGATAATTCACCAGTGTTTATTCATTTTTAAGTTTTATGCAGTAGAATGTCTTTTCCGACACTCAAAACATTACTGTAAGCGTTATGTGCATCAGCACAGAATGAACATTCAGGTGCAAGCAGAAAAAGGGAACACAGAGCGCTACTTAACCAGATCGACTTTGTGTTTCGTCAACATAGACCATTTGACTGACTGAACTGGTTGTACGATTTAGTACTACAAAATAGGACCATTCAATGCTGGTGACACTCAGTCTCAAATTGCTTCAGTCAACCACAACAAATATGTATCCATTTGCGTTTGTAAAGTATTTTGCTCTTCAAGTCAGTGCACCGTACATGTTCAAAAGTTTGCCAAATTATACTGCGAAACAGAACTAGAACAGATGCAAACTATGGAACCAAGCCCGTTCAAGTTTTGTTTTCTATATGGCGTTCGAAGAATTTTAACTGACACTAGTTCGTTTTAGATTATTCAAAGCATCCTTCACGTGTCAATAAACCGCTAAGCTTGTTAAGAATAATAAATGCTTCACTTTGGTGTCTCTACCTTTGAGAAACTGTATATTCATGTTCATCTAACTTAAACACACATTCGTGCCCGTCTGTTGGTTCTGTGACAATGTTTTCTTTATTCAGAAGCATCAGAGTTAGGGTTGCAAAATGCAATGAACTCTGTGCATTTTGACCTCTTTTCCTATTTGTTGCGGTGAGTCCCCAGATTTCGGTTGAGGATGAAGTTATAGACGGAAGTGTTGCGCTAACGTGTTTCGCCGACCCATTGCAGTACAACCGATCAACCTCTACTCGCCTGAACTATAAACGTCATCGCCTTTGCATATAGTCATTTTTGTGTTCTGTGTGATATCTTCTCTTTCTACCCCCTGTCATCTCTTTTAAGGTACATACAGATAGACTGCTCGTTGACTGTGACGACACTGTAGTTGCTTAACAAATCGTCGAATGAAAATGAGCATCCTTTTTTTGACATGAAAGCTTGTGTAACATAGTAATGAATATGGCCATACGGATGAGTTACTATCTTGTATCAAGCGGTAAAGTGATAAACCCAAGCGTCAATTCATCTTGTATACCGTAATCACCGCTTTTGGGCCAAGATGCCACCGTATTTTATACCTGTTTGTGAAGCAGACCAGAATGAGAAGTGTACTGAGTTAACCAACTGACTTTAAACGCTAACAACATTGTCGAGATGAATAGTTAGTCGTGTTGTGAGTAACCCTGACAGCTAAAATGTAGTGTAGACTATAGATTTGATGAGTGCGTTCTGAGCCTCTGATTCAACAAGTTGTGTACGCAAAAATACACGTAAATTAGATTTAGACCAAGTTGTTCAGTGGCTACAATTAGCACTCACATATATGTGCTGTTCGCCGTATCTGTTTGAATAGGCACAATAGTGTAACATACTGGGCTTTCACGTTTCATTTAAATATACAGTACATGAATTATAAAACTACAATCTTTACACTGAGTGGGGTTTTTTGTCAGTCCAGTTGTGAGATGTTAATCAAGTTACTGGCCTTGAAAATGGCTGCATTCTAGTCACTCTGGTTTGGTTATCCAGTCTAACCAATTAAAGCATTCATTATATTCGCTGATGCCCTAAAAGTGACCCAGTCTAATCTGACTCAAGTCTGCCCTACTACACTTCCGTGATGGCTTGAAAAAAGGTCTGGTGGATCGGATGCATTGTCATTTACAGCGGACACATAGCCTGCAACAGTATTCTGTTGCTTCCGTAAACAAAACAGAAATAGACATCAGTACACGATGTACACTTCACGGTTTATACCTGCAGGCACTGACTAAAGGCGTTAAAAACAACGATAACATATATAGTTATGGTCTGCAGATCGAGAAACAGTCATTATCGTAAAATGAGTTTTGGAAAAAGTCTGATGTGAACTCACATTTTTCGTGATCATGTAAAATGACGTTTGTCTTTGATCCATTTCGTAGACTGCAAACTGCCGTACTAGAAAGTATCAGTCTCAGAAAAGTGCAAGTTTTAACAAAATTTCGAAGATTTCGGATCACTCCAGTCCCCTAGACGTATCGTCTTTGTCTAGCTACTGGACTTCGTAAGAGAAACTGGCCACACATTTAGCATCAGCATGACTGTAGGAGTAAGAAAATGAGAAATAGGTTGTCATATGGCAGTTATATTGGTTGTGATCACATGATTTTTGCTTTCCTCAAATATGTACATCATTTAAAAGTAACATTTAACTGTGGACAAGAAACTGTTCTTGCACACACGGAGACCAACATACACAAGAATGGTAAGCCTAGTAGCAGTCTATCACATATACCGTCCAAGGATTTGAAATCAGAGGTTCCATTCTGCTATTTTAGAGCTCTTTGATATGATCGACTCATCTTGCGATGTTGTTTGACATCCAGTTCTCTCACACAAATACACCAAGTACAAGCTTATTGAGAAAGTGTAACTATAGGGGAGTGGTTATTTGAGTGGGTTTCTCTTTGATAAACCAGCCGTCAGTCCCGCAGCAAAAGTGTATCCTAGATGTTGTTTGAATTTAGGATGATGGTTTTTTTTCTCATTTGGATTTCGTCTTCTCTCACGGTAAAAAGGACAAACTAGTCATTGTGATGAATTTCGCATTTCAACCCCATAAAATGCTGTGAATCTCCGATAGTGGATTTGTACGCTTCTTCATTTACAAAGCTTAATGAACTGCTGTCTATGTTGAAACCAGCCTTGGTTCGCAACATAAAAATGTTTCCATGGATGCATCATCTCTCACTTGTCCTGATGGTTCATAAAGAAGGCAGTATCACATTGAAAGTGGGTTGTATTCAAAATATCTGAGCCTATATGTTCATGGCCATTGATATCTTCAACACACTCAAAATTTAGCTAATGGACTCATACACAGAAGGACTCAATTCCCATTCCGGCATTACCGAGTTGGTGAAAATGTGCAATACTTTTTAAAAAAATTGAGACTGTTAATTTCTAACATTAGATGTTGCAGTCCATCTGAAAACTTGCCTTAATATGGAGTTTTACAAATGTTACTGTTCATAATTAATACAATCGATTTAAAGAACGATTTGCAGTAGATAATTTCACAGTAGTTAATCATCATGTTCTTCGAAAGGCTCTAAATCCTTGTGGTCTAGTTTCGGAACACGTTCAGACTAACTGTATTTACGTCTTATTTTTTGCCCATTGGATAAATGGCAATGTAGCTGTTCTGTTGTAATGAAACTTTATTTGTATGGCTTGCCTGGTCACTTACATCATTTTATGTGTACAGCCTTATGTAGCACGATTACAGTGGAAGAGTATTTTTTTTAAATTTTACTTTAGATCTACGAATGTCGTATGTTTGTCTTCCTGCCTTTCACCGTTTGCCCTTCATCTCTTCATAGCTCAAGTAGCGGAAAGCTTCAGTCCTGTGAAATCAAGTTTACTTAAAGTCTGTTGCCCAAAACCTCCATCTGACTGATTAAAACAAAAGATTGTATGCTTTGAGGCCTCTTTTCCGGGCGTCAACCAGGTGTCGCCGGTCGGAACCAGATGAGTGATAATAAGCATCCACTACTGTGCAAGCGTGCGGTTGTGCATGCATATTACAACACGAGCTGTTTGTGTGACGTTGTTCCTTATGAGGTTTGCTAGATCACCAAGTTACGGTAGCCACTGGTACAATGTGAACTGGGACCAATTAATTCCTGTAGTCCAAAGTGAGTAATAAAAAGCATGACAAAAACAGTGATGATATCGGCAGAAACGTTTCACAGCTTTTCCACATATTAAGCAAAGAATGAGTTGTGTTCTAACTTTGTCAAAGCAAGGTTACAACAAGAGAACCGAGGAAACATGGATTTCAAGGTGATCCCCTTTTCACAATATCACTGAAAGGTTGCACTCACTGGAACAATATTCAATCATCACCTGTGAAGTGATATGGTGGAGGTATCTTCTCAGGTATATTCTTGTCACATCAGACAAAAACTGATCAAATTAATCACTCACGGTCTAAGCTTTTGAGATGCATGTTAGTGGACAACATATTGGGTAAATAGATTTCAAACATTTACGTTTGTACGAAACTTTCCATGGTGTGGGTTTACAGGTGAGTCGAAATCATCGATGAACAGATTGACGGTAAGATATTGATTGATCTACTTATGGACCCCGATTCCATTTAGACGCAGTAATACCGAAAGTGTTAGTGAACAGTGAACATCATGTATCTACCAATAAGGAGTTACTGGATGACCTGACACCTGTTCTATTTCATGAGATCACCGGAGCTACTGATAAGCAGGAAGTAAAAATGGCAAGGAAAGATTAACTAATTCACATGCCAACCAGCCTACCAAAAATGCCTCGGCATTTTGGAACAAAATCACTTTCATTGAAGTCGTTCAAACAATCAAATCTACTACCACAGAAGCACGGTATTCAAAGTGCGCAAACCTTTCATGCAAAAAAGTGATAAACAATATGCCTAAATGATGATTTTTTCTGTTTCTGTTGACCAGGACGAACCATAGCACCTACATTTTGTGCATCTGTTCAATTTTATACTTCAACATGAACAAGGTCACACACTGGATTTTGTTTCATTCCATGGTTGCCTCTCACTGTTACCAATACAGCTTTCAACAAGAAAACAAGATAACCTTCATAGATGAATGACGAAATATATATTCGCTTCTTTTAAGGAGAAAAACATTTTTAAAATAAAGTTTTGGCCGAAAGTAATATTTTTTGTGACATGTTTTGGTTAATTTTGTGTTGGCTCGCTGTTGAACAACAGTTCATTGTACAAAAAACCCTAGTCCACAGATTTAGACGTCATCAATTGTTTCTGTGGGTATTCATTGAGATAACTGGTGCTGTACGATAAACTGTATTCCCAACTCATAGATTTATGTAGAGTGATTAACTCGAACCAATCGTTTGTTAAGGTTACCAAAAGCTATTATTACGCAATGAACTTCTCAGTAGTTTTATCCCACTGATGTTATACTTATGAGTCGTAATAAATAATGAAAATTCACCACTTGTTTAGACAAACAGCACCCAGAGTAGTTTGTTAGAGTAAATAGACGACGAGTCCCACTACGGGTGTATTCGGTGTTTCTACAGTCTCTGCAAACGGCAGTTGGGTAACTTTGTCCGACAGGAATGCGCATCAGGAGTTAATGTTGGGATCTGCCGTTGACTTCTGAACACAAGCTGTAAGAAATGTTGTCTGTTTTCCTACGGTCGATCTTTTTAACGAGGATGTTGACTCTACGTCTTCGATCTACACATCAGGTGGAACGTGTAAATTCATTTTTCCCTAACATTACTTGTACTTTCAGGTAACAATGAGCTTATGCAGGTAAAAGGTGTCAGTGAGATCATCAAAAGATGTGATTCAGTAAGTCCGAAGAAAACAGAAAACTGATTTACTTATGAACTTGAGAGGCTATTGATCCGTTGAATGCTAGTGGATCTGAACACCTGTTCCTGTTAGTCTAAATATGTGATTCACACTTTCACCCTCTAAATCATATTCTTCCCTTGCTTTCTCTCGTTATCCTTTAAAACGAACAGCTCGTGTGTATGCTTCACTGAACGTCCCCTTTATTTAAACTTTCGACTGTTGTCTGATTGTTTCCAGGACATAAATTACTCACATGGTAGGCCTTGATGCAGAAAGCAAAACAGATCGTATAGGCGTTTGTGACATTCAAGATGCGTTTAATAATGTAACACGCCTTAAAAGTAGCTGTTTATTTTTCTACACTGATTACAATGAGGGTCTCTATAAGTTACGGTGATATCAAACCATTTTGTGTTGAACGGTATAGAGTAATCAGATTGAAAATGGATATAGTGATACACAGGCATAATGTCAAGATGAATAGCAAGTAGATTGTTAGTTCCTTAGAAAGGTTTACCTGTTGACTGGCCAATCTGCTCTTTTTTCAACGCGGTTACCTCCATCCGTTGTCGACTTGGAGATAAAAACGATCTAAGCCTATCAGAACACTTGTCAGAACCTGCACGAATATCAGCTTATATGAATTCCATGAATTTTACAAGGCCAATTTATACAGATCGGTCGACAGGATAAGTTGTATTGCGAATAATCGGATAAGCTACATAGATGAATGAGATTAGTCTGAACTTTTGACGTGTCAGGAATGGTCCTATGTGTAAAGCTTTTGAGTTAAGAATTCACCGTGGTTTAGTAACAGGTGAAAGCCCACTGTCTCTCCGTCCACATGTCAGTGGGTTTGGGCAGGGTTGGTCAATACAAGGGGTACGTGATTGGCTATCTTTTTTTCGCATGATTTAGTCTTTTTGTAAATATATGCTTACCGTTCTTCTTGTGCGCAGACTATCTCTACTCACGGATACTGATAACATTATAAGTAGACATTAGTGCTTTTGATTTTCACGATCTGTTTTCTCCTGGTTGGTTGTAATCAGTTAGAATATTCAGGTATTGGTTTGAAACAGTAACCTATCATGTCAAAGCCTAAGTGCTTGACTGGCAACAAAATAGTTGTCAATTCATATTTCATTTTTACTACATTGTTTATCAAAACCAACGTACTTCTTACCACAAAATAATCGATATTTAGTACCGGTGTTGCTGACTTTGTTCGTTTTACTCGGTTGTTTTCATTGCAATGTTTTGCCAACAAATATTTACTGTAAACCATGTTGGTTATTTGTGAGTTGAGTTCGTTGGAGTGTTGATCAGACGTGGGATCCCCAAGATAATTCTGATTTTAAGGGGTAACCATACCTCGGTTGCTACAGGGAATCTCGGATCTATTTTCAGGCTTTGACTGTGACCACCTCGTACACGTGCTGAAATAGTGAATTAGCAGGTTATTGTTGGGTTTCAAACAGACAAGTCAGTACACTCGGTTGCTGCGTGGTGATGAATAACATGTAATTTTTACAATGATGATGTAAATTCTAATGTAGAATACAAGCGAGTAGATGCCACGTTTGCAGGAAAAATGCCTAATCACTGCGGTTAGTCGAAGTAGATATTGACACTAACTCACGACTGACGCACGAAAGTTCGTCACATTGGCCACAAAAATATCAACATAAAGTTTACGTAGGTAGAACAGATCGACAACTGTCACAACGAGTCGCCGAACACTTCCCTAAGTGGTTGAAACAACTGATGACGCACCAGCCTCAACTTGGTGCACTGACGGCTCGAAGTCCAACGTCATCGATTGCTAAACACCTCATGACGACAGGTCATCGAGTGGGCACATTAAACTCATTCAAGATACTTTTATGCAAGCAAAATTTAAATTTGCTGGCCTTCTGCGAAACGATGCATATCCAAACTTACTAGTTGACCTTATGTGCACAAAAGTGGCTCAGACAAACTACCATGTTGCCATGATCGTGATTACATAATAATTGGAGTGCTTGTGGGCGTGTCTAATCCCTGTTTGTCACTATCTATATGATGTACATAAATGACATGTTTTACGTTTGTGACTGATAAGAGTAAATGAAGTGTTAACACGTCACAGTGTGTGTCTTCCTTCTGCTCCGATGAAGTGGTTAAAGGAAACTCAGTGTTTCCAATCAGCAAAAAGGTAAACTTTCATGTATCACAACCAAAATGGCTAATACACATTGACAAACGTCATGCTCGTGTGTAAGTTTACCCAGAGTGGAAGTGTGTAATGGTGTGAACATATGGTTTGGAAACATGGTTCTTAAGGCTGTAGAATATTCTTGAACAGAACAGGCAGTCCTCATATGTTTTTCTTTCAGGTTACCTACCCAGTTCACGACGTACAGCAGGAAACATGGGCAACGTTACGCAAGATCGCGGTCTGACTTAAGGGGGTCACTCCAGGAATAGATTCAGTCCACCGTATGGACAGTTGTGCGTTAATATATTTCATTCTTATATATATATATATATTAACTTCTTTCTTAGTTGCTAAACATTGACTAGTAATTTGATTTGTACACACCGTCAGAAGCCAACAGTACCAAATGCACGTGACGACGCTTGAGGCTAAAATCTTCACGAACATCTCCAAACTCATCTCGTCGTGCTGAGTTTGGCACTGAAAATAAGATGTACGGTGTACAGTCTTGATTTGTGTTACTGATACTGTTTATTTTGCGAAAACAAGCCTCATTTTATTAATATATACCGAAAGTTTAACTCTGCCCATCATTTTACGGTCACAAGGTCATCCACAATTTGCAATTCTCCATGATGACTGTTCCAATCAGAGGGTCTCTGTCAAAAGCAAGAATTCACTAGCTACGGAATATGCTCCTTGCTACATTTAGAGCTGACCTTCTTGCCGAGTATCCGCATGAATGACAAGTGCCTCACCATCAACGTCACCTTTAACTAGTGACATGAATCAGTAATTTAGACAATTATCCTAACTATGGCCTCATGCAGTGATCTGAAAGGGTGTAATCCTGTCAACTATACATTCCTTGTAATTTAGTTCATCCAGTGGGCCTAAACGCATATCAAAATAGAATTACTGTGTTGTATACTCAGATCAATCCTGTGTTGATTCCGTCCGAGTAAGCTAAATTGTATTTTACTTGTTAGAGTTATGCGTTAAGAACAAATCACAGTTTCATACACAACGGACAAAGGTGAACCGCGATGATCAGCTTTTAAAAATCATTCGCAGAAAGTTTAGTTGGGGTAAGTAGTCGTTTTTCTTTGTTTGTGATCAAACGCACCCTAACCAAAATAGCAGTTATTTGCATTCAATCACGAGCTAAACCAAATTTTACTTCCGCCGCCCATGTAATTGACTGATTTATTTAGAAAGTTCTTGAAAATTCCACGTTGGTGTTAATCTATGGCGGTCAATGAAAGGAATCAGTCAGTTTTGTCCCTACGTCTTACAGTGACATTCTAAACAGGACGTGGTGCTCATTACATCATATCCGTCTTTTAAAAATATGACTTATTTCCTGCTTCAGTTTTTTCTTGAGTAGAACCTGAACACTATTTCAGTAACTTAGTCAGTTTGTGCTTGTCAGCCTTGTTTGTGATTGACGTTGAAAATCAAAATTGTACAAATTGACGGTACATAATTCACATCCATTTAAAACTGTTTTTGATCAGCTCAGTGAAGGTCAAATCAACAACAAAACGGTGTGCGTCAACATTTATACAGTTGCATACAAAGTATTAATTTCATAACAACTGCATATATTATAGGCTTCAAGCAGAACCAGCATCACTTTTCAGTATGGCAATTTTCAGGATGGCGTTTTGTTTGAATCATGTTTGCTTTCCTAATAATTATGAATAAATTTGTGTCATCCAGTCAGTTTAGGCTCAAATTTTGACACCCAGACTCACAGTTAACACAAAGGATTAAGTGGATACCGATATACTTAGTTACTTATGTTTGCTTGACAGAAAACAAGCTTCTTTTTTGCTTGTACTCAAAAGTATTATTTGTTGTCTAGATTTGTTCTGTCATTTCAGCGCTGTCATACTAAGACCTGAATGAAGAAGTCATTTTTGCTAAGTTTTCATAACGGGCGATTTCTGCCTGCCACATCGGTTCCTCTTCAGCTTCGAGTTTAGTTAGCTTTTGCCCTAATTTCCATTACCTGAGTCGATTTCGTTGAATTGACAGACTTTCAGTATTGTCTATTTGTGTTCATTTTTCTCCAAGATTCAACCAAACACAAGTCATTTATTCACGGTGAACGATAGGAAAACTCACAACCGACCTGCGAGAAATCAATCCGATCGGACATCAATTCGGGATCGCAGGTCACCATCGGGGCAGGGTTTGTCCGTAACACAGCCTTATCTGAAACGATCCAACACTGATATAGCTATCTGCCCGACTGACCGATCGAACTTGCATGCAAACTTATCCAGTTCGCATTCCACAGGCGGTCTTGGTCGCTACGAATCCACCGAGGGCAATACGACCGATCAGTCTGTCTATAGAATAGTCAACAAGTCTTCACTGGATCACTACCAATACTTGAAACCGGTTGCAGACGATCTGAGCACATTACTTGCGTTCCGAGGCACTCCAACTAGGCATGCCCTATTTCCACCCCCACCTATTCAGAATCACGATTCTTCTCTACAGTATTCAACTTCAGCAAGCAACAACGAGGATCGAGTGTATGCAACGCTTCCGGAACGTCGACCAGATGACCGAGACGAAACGAGAAAACGAAATGCGCAATTGGGAAACGCTGTCTCCCCAGATGCTGACTTTGTAATAACCAGCCAAACGTATCATCAATTGAGTCCGGAAGAGGTAAAACAAGACAGTTTTGTTTCAACATGTCTTATTTTGCGTCATGTATTCCTTGAACTTTTGCTTCAAAAAAATTCATTAATACCATGAAATAAACCAAATGAGGTATATGTATATACCATAATTCTGTCCTCGAATCGATGCAACTTTCAACTCCAGGGCATCAACTTAGAATCCTCAAAGCTAGTTGGAGTGGTAGCAAGGAGAAAGTTTGACAAGCTTGTGAATGACAATATTAGATGGCGATGAAGAACAGGCTGAGATTTCATGTTTCTATGTAATCAACCTGTATGATTTAAAACTCTAATCTGCCCCGAAATTATGTAATTTTCCGCAAGTAATCAGTTGAAATGATCACGACTGCAAGTTTTCAGAGAAAACGGTTAGAGATACCAAAATGGATCGACTTTCTGAGTAGAACTTTCATAACCCCATCGAAACAAATGTGCACACAAGGAACCAGGAGTTTGTCAATTATTTCATATTAGATTTTCATGCAATTACGTGTTAGACCACGAAAATTCTAGATACCGAGCCTGTTTGTTTTCTGTATGCAACTACCAGTTGATTAAACGCTATTGACCGTTAGCTAACCGATTTGGTTGGAAGACGTCCTCTTAAACGTTATTCGTTTGATTACCCTTGACGTTCCAAGTAAACAGTGCACGAAAACATTAAATTTGGGTGCAAAGTTTAGTCGACGTCCCTTGCAGAAGAATCGAATCATTTGCACAGTTCATTATAAAAACAGTCGTGAAAATGTCTACTTCTTTATGGCGTTCACTTTTAACCAAATACCGACTTTATTCTTAGTTTTTACAGATCACATAGGGTTAGCTTGAACAAATATTCCACTCGGAACCATTTGCGTTAGGAGATGAAACTCTTATCCGCTAGACCATCGACCCTATTTTCATGGTTTATTGCTGAAGTGATGAACCAGCTTTTGAACCAGGGTCAGGCAAGAATAGATTTCTTTGTTGTTAGTTGACTTCCGGACTAAAACTTAACCCAATAAATATCAAAATTCCACAATGCGAATTTGATGAAATATATTTTTTTTGTATCATTTGGAGCTTTCACTAACTGTATACTGATGGCTGGTACAGCATGAGTGATATGTGTTCTAAAGCTTTCGGATGTCTTCTCCCAAAGAATTTTCCTAGTTTACGCGCGCGTTTTTTAGTTCTCTGCAGGCCATAAGGCATTCAATTGATTTACCACTGAATGCCTACAGTCAGTGATCGTGTAACAGACCTAAGAATTGTGTAGATTTTACGGGCCGTAATGATGTGAGCTTAAAACTTCGATGGTATTTGTGTTTGAGACATGCACGTTCAACTAACACAAACTTCACGGTTCATCTGCAAAATGCCACGGAAGCTGGGCTACCAAGAAGGCGTTCGATGATCTCATAACCCGTTTGTTTCTGCTTTTGTTTAAGTTGCAAATCATTTATTCCTTTCATTGGCTTCCTTCAGGCTTACGTTTTGTAAAAGTGTGTAGCAGAAATCAACTTTGAAAAGTCAACAGTTTTTTTTCTATACTAAACATCAGAATGCAGCGAAATGGTCAACTTCGGACTTGCTTCAAATTTTGTAATATCTGCCGTGTGTAGTAGACCCTCGTTTATTCTACATAATTCATGTATGTCACAAAAGTACTGATAACTGTTGTTTTAATAATGAATTTCCGTTCCTTGATACTTTACATATGAGTTTTACCAAGCCAGTTTCTTAAAGACACAATGGTCCATTCCTACAGGCCCTTGCTATATGACTTCCAGTAAATAACACGTTTGTGAGAAACGTACAAGATTTGTAAGAAGTTGTTAGATTTCAAAATTACTCCTCAACTCCTTCAGAAACGTTCGTTTTAGATAACCACCGCTCACAGAACTACCATTATTACTGCTTCATTCCCCATAAATTATGTTGAAGTCGTCTCGACAACAATTGACAATAACGAATCGACTTAGAAAGTATTGATTAGACCAAAATCTGTTCAACTTTATTTGTGAAACGAATACGACCTTCTGCTGCTCCATTCACCAACAAAATTTTGCTTTCGTTCCAACACAAACCAGTATGGACCTGACAGCATTTATACTTCACAAGTCCTATATCATGGGCATGGAACAAAGCCCTGATGAAGGCATGTTTTTGATGAGTCGGAAATATTTGCGTTCCAGAATCAAATCATAAATGAATTACACTTCTTACCGATAAAGTTAACCGTATACTTTCACTTAATGGCTTAAGAAAAAGGCTCGGCAGGTAGTCTCGGTAACAATTACGTTGAAAAAAAGTATGTTAAACTTATCACGGAGTCAGGCCGATCTTCTGCACCCAATTAGTTAGCTGATGAAAAAGACAGCCAAATGGATCCAACTTACAGTGAGTTAGATTGACTGACTAATCCCTGCCGTCATTAGAGAAGTGCAGTCGTAAATTTTTCGTCTCATACATAATTATTGTATTTAACTTCCGTATGGGCAAAATTATGAAGACAGAACTGATAGGAAATCCCTAGAGGTATTGAATAAACATATTCCGAAATGGCTGCGGAACAACAGATCTCAGTGGGCCACGTGAATCGATCGGGTTCCAGGTAAAACTCTCCCACTTTTCAGTTACCACCTGTTAGAGACTGTCTCGGATGAAAAAATAGTTAAAACATGGCAAATCAGGCGTGGAAAGATTTGTTAGTTAATTAAGTTTATAACATCCCTGCTAAGTTCGTGATCATCAGTCAAATTACTGTGAATACAATATAAGACCATAGTTTTGGAGTTTGATGGGCATGCTTAATAATACTCGTCACCTCGCTGTGCGTGCCACCACCCTTTATGGTTATAGTAGAAAATAGAGGCTAGCAAGTGTGCTTGTAGACAAATACAACGACTACAAAAGCCAGTCTCACATGTGCTATTTATTTCGTCATATCGTCCAACGCGATCGGCATCAACAATAAACCACGTAAGCAATCAAATGATCCTAGGCGTACGTTCGACACTTGTGTTGCTTCCGTGCCTGATTACTGCTAACGTGGTGGTGTGATAAGCTAGCCCTCATCATCGCAGTAAGATAATGTTTTGAGTGGGAGTGCCGGCTGGTCGGCATTGATTTGCTATGAAAAACAACACGGTAATTGAGACGTAATTTCAAACACAATCACAATGGGATGGCTTTGTCAATGTTTGTATCAGTAAAAGACTCATCACAATCCCTGTACTTAATCATTTTGTAGTACAGGGATACTGGTTAAACCACTGCTGAGGTTCCTGAAAAGCAGCCATCATCATAGAAACTTCTTAGGAGCTGTTAGTGACTGTTCAGTGTGATACTAACTAAACACCCGCTTGTAGTCTATTAACGGTTTTATAATGTCTAAGTTATTTCAGATGAATTGTCGTATTTCTGGTGAATGTGTCATCAGAAGTAACAATGACATAAGTTCACACGGTTTTTGGTAATGTTTTAATGTATTTTTTAGAAGTGGATACTGCATCCAACATTGTCATTATAGCGAAACTATCTGTTGTGATGTATTTGTGTTCCCTCATGATATTTCAGTTGATTTGTTGTGAACAGACTCAATGACTGCTGCTGAAATTAATGCTTTGGTCTCCTGTCACTTTCAATCAGCATCAGGAGTTCGACAGAATCTTGTATTTAATGCGTTAACAAGATCGACTAAAAAAAACGTCTGGCTGAATGACCGGCATTCAACAAAAAACGCCCCATTCTGTCGAACGAATGCACCGACGTTGAATTACAGTCATGTTTTTAGACTGAGAACAACTTACTTCATTAGCCTGTTTGTTTCGTGAGTGTTGACCAGTGTAACCTACAATGATCGGATTCTCTCCATCTTTGTGTTTCATAAACAACAGAATTACAACAATCCAAATTGGAATATTCGGAATAACCATTTAGTTTAGTTGCATGAAATAACCAGTAGGCTTTTTTAGTCGCCAAAGCGTTTCACGTTCACGTTCCACCGGACACGTTATCGACCCAGTTTGTGCATTCAGAATCCTATCACGTCACCCGAATCCAAGATTCTTCCGGTTTGCTGAAGCTGTCGCAATCAATCGACTAAATCCGACCCTGTGTGTTCAGAAACAGTTACTCGTAAACTTGACCCTTCCCTGGACTTAGTGACCTTTCTTAATCCACCGACTGACTATCCAACCTACCTCCTATCTGTTCGATATAAAACAACCGTTCCATGTTATTTTAAATTTGGTACTGACGAGTCAATACGAAATGCTTGCATCTACCAGTTTTCGTTTTCTGACTGCTTTGTTTAAACTTCTGAAGGGAATGAACTGTTTTGAATACTACTTTGTTTGAAATGTTGGAAAACGATAAGGCTTCATGAGTCCTGAGTAAAAAACCTCCCGATATCTAAATTTGTCCAAAATGAATTCTCGCACCATAAACGCTGGTATGAAAAATTGCGTTAACCGTTGAGTAACGCGTAATCAACGGACACATCAATGTACATATACGGATTGAACTGGAATGAATTTAACTCTCAACTGGTAACATAAAAGGATACAAAGCATCATTTCAAACTTGAAAGGTGTGGCTCAGGCGTAAATCTTTAGTTTCATTTTATGTCAAACAGATAGCAGGCAGGTGGCGATTCACAGGTAGATGACGAGAACGAAAGTGAAGATCAAAAAAGATAAGTAAACATATGTGCCCCGAAGAAAAAACTTACGATTGCATCATGACAAAAAGAACACACTTCAGAGTGAAAACAATAACATCGCTAAAAGTGAACTCAAAACCACCCTGAAAGTAACGGAGCCGTCAGTTTTGTCACATGACTCACACACGTCTTTACTTTTGCCTGTCACAGCCTTCTTTAAAATTCTCAAGTTTGAAATTAAGCCGAGGTGGTCAAGAATACATCGGGACTCATTCCTAAAGAAAACGCTCAATGTGAGCAATTTCAAATCAAGGGCATGACCAACGTCTAGAAAGTTCTGACATCGATTTTTCAACCGCCAACGGTTGACACTGGTCAATTTGGATACCTGTTCATCAAGGGATGATGATTTAGAGAAACCTAGCGAAGCTTCGGGAATTTTAGGTGCTAACTTCTGTAACGCAGTCCAGTTTTCCCAGTTGAAGTTCCTTAATCACGACTTATTTCAACACGATGCCGGATGCGGTGTAACCTAACTGAGCTTTATAGCGACGTCAGTCGGATTACGAGACTTATCGCCATGGTTGGTGGGATGAAATTGTCGAAAACAACAGCAAAATACAGACTCGGATGGAACGATAGGACTCGTCATTTAATAGTTCGTGAGGATTGAGTGGATTATATTGGGGTCAACTACGGAAGTCTTAGGTCATGGTAACTTCTATTTTTAGACGGGATACGATTCGTTCGTTCCAGTGGGGTTCTCAACAAACTAAGCACCCTAAAAAAAACGAAATGGATGACCGGCTTTCTGGTGAAGGTCGTCAGCCTGATCCTCATCGAAACCACACTTAAGCAAAATCTGAGTTCAAATGTGCACATTTTAGACGACAACTGTTCGAGAAAGAATTTTTAACAAACGTCGGTAAAAGTCTTCAACACACGTTAGTTTTATTGTGTTTGCATAGTTTTAGAGGCGGTTTTCAAAAAAGTCAATTTGGTTGTTTGATTGAAATGATATAATCTACCCATCAGTTTGAGTCTATTCTGTCAGAATATAAACCAAAGTGCTTTCAACCACAGCCAAAAGCCTCGGTAGCGAAATGTCATTTGTTTCATTTGACTACTTATTAAACACTGTTTTACTAATAAGCACGTTACAATAAGTAGTAACGTTCGTCTGTGATAGTCTCATCGTTTATCCAGCTTGTTAGTTTTAGAACTGAGTCAATACTGAACGCCGGATGCAATACAATACTTCGTCAATCTATACCAAAAACAGTGTACTGACAGGTACCAAACAATTACGGAATGCATATTGCTTGTTCAACCAATAGGAAAATAAATTGGAACGGTTAATTAATGTTTCTGAACAAGTCACCAAGATGAATGAATTCCGGTTAAGTACGATTACCACTTCTGTACTGGTTACGATGACGAGGACTTTGGTATTTAAATATATACATATATACATATCAAGTGTGATTGGTGTTCAATTTGAATTTAATTAAACCAGCTGAATTATGATTACCGTATTGTTTTTGGATTTATAAAATATGCATACATATAATAAGAAGTCTTATTCGACATAAAACTGGAGGTCAGCATTGCTGATTGCAAAATAAGGTACGTTTGAAATAAACAACCCAACTATAGCTTCTCACACAACGATTGCAAAAATCATTGAATTAGTGGACAAGAACTCCATTCACTTATTCATTCTCAGCAGTTTGCATCACACTGCTGCAAGTTATCTCCATATGCTCAACACACGCATATGAACACATCATCTTAAAATCTAGTTTCAGTTTGTGACAGATTACAGTGCAAAATTTCGTTAGTTTTTACTAAGCAGATTGTTTGCTTTCACGAACATGTCACACACTAGTACAGTTACAGTTTATCTTGAGGGGCCACCTACAAAAGTTATATGTAGTTGACTTCACCTTATCGGTTAAATGAGTATTCAGGTTTTCAATTGCCAAAGTTACCCAGCATAACCTTTTTTTATTGTATGGTTTATTAACCCAACGTTTCCGTTTGCGTTAGAATATAACGTCCTTGATAATGTAGAATTCAGTATGCTGGTTTACACGAGAACCGTCAGTGTTAACGAGAAACCTGGTTTATGGCACAAACTGACCACAGCACCGGACACCGGTAAAAGTAAGCAACAGGGTTCCCTCAACCCTCCTCGATCACTCGCCACTCTATAAACTTTTACTCACCCAGGAGATGCTTTTTCTACACTCATCAGTAATTTCATCTCACGAACAAAACTGTTTACAACTGCTTCCATAACCTTCACAGTTCAGAAGTGCATTGGCTCGAGTCGTGGACCCCGGTGATCCCCGTACGACCTTGGAAGAATTAGGTCCGTTAGGTGAAGGAAGCACGGGAGTTGTTTGTCTGATGAGACAACGTTCTACTGGCTCTTACGTGGCTGTGAAGAAAATGAACATTTTTAAGCAACAACGAAGGGAATTGCTTTTCAATGAGGTAGGTTTCCAGAAATACTTTTCCCTATTTGTAATTAAATGGAGATTACTAGTCTAACAGATCGTATAAAGATTCTCTGTTAAATTTAATCAGTATATTAGTGTGTTGCCATGACGGTGTTTTGATCACTAACAATGTTGTGGCCTAAAGTACATTTGAGGTATTTCACACATTCTGTCCTTGAGACTGTGTCCTCATGAATGACAGTGGGAACAATGATAAGTGATTTTCCTAATCCTGCAAGTAAACGTGAATATAAGTGTTTATTTGTTAAATGTCAAATTAAACGGTGTTTCATTAATTTTTCGGCATTGTTTCATTTCAAATCTCTCGGTTGATAATGTAAATTGAACAGTGTTCAATTTTTGCTGTCCACCCGTTGTTGTCCCGTCGGTGTGACGAGGAGCATTAACCTTTCTGTTTGAATCAAATCATTATGGATTACGTAAATCAAACAGCCGGTTTTGGATTCCAAACGTCAACTGTGGTACGCTTTTATTAGCCCTAATTGCTTCCTATGAAGTTCGGCGGACAGTTTTGAAAGTCGCTTGTTCATCTGATGGAATGTTTCTCTAGTTTTTTAGTTACTGTGGTACTGTAGTCTGTTCCAGTATAAGCTTGTTCACTGCATAACGATAGCACGACTCTGTTGCTGACCGGTTTCATAACAGCTCTGATGATAGACGAGAGCATATATTGTCTTATTCGGTAGCTCACGAAACCACTGCGAAGATTGTACAGACAAGCAGAAATTATTTGACAGTTCAAGTGTTTTGTTCAGCCACTTGTTTACACAGGCGACTACGCTCAGACTTAGTTCGGTTAATGCTTAAAGCGGAGTTAGATGTAAATATGACTTGCTCACCTTGCAGCAGTGAACACAGTCTGGATAGTATTGAACAGATGCCATCTTCACTGCCTTCCCAACTCGTCTTTATAGTCACACGGTTAAGTTTGTATCAACTTGGATTTTAAAGCCTCAAGCTACTCAACAATTTTCATCTTAATTAAAACCTGGCCTAACGGCAAAACCGTATGTTGTTTCACCAAATACTTTCTGACAACTACTCTTCATTAGCTGATTTACTGCCTGCTGTTTTTGTAGTAGCTTAACGAGAGGAAAAATCTCAAAACTTTTCATATCAGCTCGGTCGAAAAAAAAACCACTAACCAACACTCCCTCTTTCTTATTTGCTAATCGAATCAGTTGACATTTTTGGGGATTTTATTCGGTTCAAGATGGATATACAAAGATACGCGAAAAAAAGACGCGGTTTTCATGTCACACAAATCTTTCTGAAATTAGGAAAACCAAACTGAAAACGATGGCGAGCCGATTTCCATTATGCATTGTGAGCAGCTTGGTCACTCTTAGGCTTTCATTAGTTAGACTACAATGACTGTTGTTAAACCCAAGCATTCGATAGCTTTGGTTATATCATCTTGTTCGGTAACCAGCATCTCTGTGATATATGTCCATAATGCAACCCGGTAGTCAAACTTTGATTATGTACTACTAACTCATTCTTCCGCAAGTATTACTAATAATTATACTCTAACTGCCAGAAATCGAAGGATGTTTTCACTTGGTTATTAACGTTAGTGTGATACTCATCAAATGCCGCAACGGTTAGGATGAGTCATTCCCAGTGAGTATTTGCCCACATCGTCGATGTACAAAGCAATGAATGTTGAGGGAAATAGGACTTGCTAGGTTCATGAGATAGCTACAAGAAGCATCCTTGAGAGTGAATTAAAGTAAGCTGAAAAGCTTGCGTTATAAGGAATAAAAACCAGTTTAATATATCACATACAACTTCACGATTTATATCTTAAGCATCATAATGAATAAGAACTAGACTGGGGGTTCACAAGGATGATAGAATGAAAAAGTAGTCTCTCAGCCAAACGTTTTGCAGACAGTGAAGTACACAAAAATACTAGAATCCTTTTAGACCACAGGAATAACACCACGGCTAGTACTGTTTGTGAATGGTCTCACTAAGAGTAAAAGTTCGACAGAAATGCTAGAAAAGAATAGAACTAGTTTGACTGAACGTATGCGGTGATAAACTGATAACTAAAACAAGACGAAGTTAATGAGGCTCTAGGAAACATCTTTTGAAAAGAGGTTTCTCGCCTTCAATAAAAAGCGGCTATTGCTGGGCGAGATTTTTACAAAAAGTTGTGAAACAAAATGGGATTCCGAAACTTGATGATAATCGATTTGGAAACAGCGTACAGACAACTATAAAAAATAAACCAGTTGACAAAATGTGATAAACTTGATCTTTGTGAAGTAAACAACAATAATTGACATTTGGAGAATATGACGTTGTTAGACTAAGGAACAAATGAATCATCCAACTGTACAACGTCGTTGCTTAAAGTTCAGAGGAGCTGTAACCGACATGTAAAAATGTATTTGGAAAGAACTGAAATAAAACGAAAGTTGCCTGTTGAAAAAATGTACAGTGCAAGACCTAAGTTATTTTTTTCAGAGCGGATAGTTTTGATCACTCAAACAAGGGAATCAACCTGAAGTAGAGGGATAAACTTTAAAATTTTGGTATGAAGATAATCGGCGTTATCATTTGGGTGACTGATGCAGACTACCGACAAAAAGTACACCTACAATCCTGCAGCTCTTCATTTTTATATAGCAAAAATAAGTTTGTTATAACAGGATAGACGAAAACGTTGGAAGCACAGTGTAGTGGACAGTGCGTTACTAATGGTGTTCAATTGACATAAAACGTGGAATGTGCCACTCAACATGCAATCAGTTAAACGATGGATGAGGTTTTCAACACAGTCCTTTAATGATCTGTGATGATTGTCACTTTGCACCATCCGGCTGATGTGGGTTTTAGCTTCTTTAGTCAGTTTTACACTATTGAGCTCACAGTAAGCAAGGTTTGGTCCGGTGCCGAACACCACTGAGAATAATTCACATCTATACACGTTTTTGCTCATTCCGTTTCTGATATATTACTCTAAGCACATGTAAAATTAAGTCAAAAACCGTTTGATGAGCACATTATTGTCGTTGAGAAACACATTTGTTGGTCTCTACTCAATACCACTGCCATAAGTTGGAACAGAAGTCCAAATTGTAAAATATATGTTCCGTCTATCTACTCAAATAGCAGTGCACAAAATCGTAATTTGGAATGGATGAAAGGATTTTTATGGTATCAGTTGAAATTTTGGTGAGAATCTGTAAAATTTGATGGCTGCAATGAAGGGTTTAGAATGGAGATAATTCTAGAAAATTGTAGCAACAAACCATTTCGATTTACTCTGGTCTAATCTGGCCATACTTCTGTTGTTGATTGATCTTTGTTATTCAGGTCTATTAAGATTTCGCATAACAACGTGATCATCACTTTTCGATGTATAATTTTATCACAAGGATAGAACTATGGACTGTAATTTATTGATTCACGTTTCTCTGACTTACTTGTTATTTGTCCGCACCAGGTTATGATAATGCGACAATATCGTCATCCAAATATTGTGGAAATGTATTCCAGTCACCTGGTAACAAATGAATTGTGGGTGGTTATGGAGTACTTGGAAGGTGGAGCCCTCACAAGCATTGTCTCTCGCACATTGTAAGTTATGTATTCTTTTCATTGTGGGTATATGATTTGCAGAAACAATTCTTCTGAGACGCGATAGTATTCAAATTAGGGATACAACAGACAAGTATTGTTTGGTGACTTTATCACAATGGAATTTGAGACGTGGTGGTGCGTGACTTCGATTAACCTGCCTACTGTCTGGTTAGATTTCTTAGTTGCAAAAGAAAAGATCATATAATTTACAGTTGGTCAAATGTTTGATGTTTTGGGAACAGTATACCATTGAAAGTTTAACATGGAGAATGAACCTCGAACTTGAACTCGGACTCAGGCATCTTTTGTGCCTGTCAAAAACATACAACAGCACAGTGATATCAGATTTGTTAAAAGAGATAAGAAGCTTTGACTGAATTCAAACTATCGACAAAAACCACGTGACACTGCATGCCTTGCACTCCACGAGCTACCTTATAGAGGTTTGTCGTTTCTGTTGTTAGCTTGAATTCACCCGATGAATAGTTTTTCACGATGAGGGTATCTTCCAAATTTAGGGGTATGCACACTACAATCTCTATTAATCTTTTACCAGACCAAAAGTAGCGTACAAAGAAATGTGGTTATCGTGCATCAGCGATGAGCTATTGTCAAGCTGAACACATTTTTCACTTAAGGAGAAGTATGAAATACTTTGGTCTTTAAATGAACAATAGTTTACATCTTGCTTGTTCAAGATTTCGGTCTAATCAACATACACTACTGTGTATACTTTTCTGCGTAAACGTTTTCCTGTTGCAGCCTCGTAGTTAGTGGGAACAAAATTCCAAGTTCGGAGAATATTTTCTGAACGTTTTCCGTTATAAATAAAATTAAAACTAGCCTACTAATTTCTGTGATATTTTGGAAACTATTTTCATCCTCTGAACTTTCTCAGTGAAAAACCACCATTCGGATATTCCTGTATCACACGGTCTCCGGCTAGTCAGAATCGATTTACTCACTCACGGTCTTCAACTGTTTGAAATCGATCTATTCTAGCAAACCGTCCTTCATCCAGTTTGGATGACAAATTTCAGTCGACAGATATGTTGACAATGAACTGCAAAATTCCGCTCAGTTTAGCCAAGTGAAATGTTCGGATATCGAAGCATGTGCTGATGTAACAAATCTTTTTCACCAATTGGACATCATCCACAAATGGTGATAGCTCCTGCAGTCAATTAATCTGTTGGCCTGACAAGCTTCAAAACAAAACAATACGGGTTATCACATAGAAATTCTGTTTTTTCTACTTTATCACCAGTAGCTGTAGTTTTTTAAACCTATCTTACAGCTATAGTATGTGGTCACTGGTTTTGACCGCTTCATACCATTTTTAGCCAGCAGCTACGTAATGACAGAGGAGGCTGACACCGATATTTAGCCCTAATTACCGTGTACCAGAAACGGACTGACCAAATGAATCCCATCTAAGTCCATTCAGTGATTTCTACCACAGTACATGTCAAGTAGCTTGTGTATTTACATGTTATAAGGACGTGTAAACTCATTCTGATCACTAGCACATCTGTGCTAACGTAACAGAAGACTTCATTCAATTTGCAAAGCTGGATAAGAATTGTGCAGCAATTAAAATTTACCAGCACTGAAATAATCGGCTGATTTCAGTTCCATCCGATTCGAAATTCTTCAATTAACTGTGTTCGTGAATAAACGGGTTTTTGAACTCCGGTCTCCTCCGGTTGTGAGATCAGCAGGTTGCTCGATAATACACTAAACTCGTATTACATACAACATCGGCATTTTCATTAAACTTTCAGCAACGATCATTTACGAGTTGTGCTCAAGATGCTTGAACACTGTCAGAAGACATCTAATTTACTGCCTATACTCATTGAAAAACTGATCAGAAAAATTTACTAACCTGATCGGATTCACTGTTCATTTAAAGCTGATTAACGGGAAGTCGGTTGATGAACTGTCAAACACTAGCCATATTTACCAACATTTTTCATAGTGAGATCAACATTAACTGAACGTCAAATCCATGTTCAGCTATGAATGACAGTGATATCACTTAGTGAATCATCAGGTGAAACGTAATATTGAAAGTGGTAATTAGAACACGTCTAGGTTCTCGTGATAATAAAACCAGTCCTATTTCGATTTCACTGAACACCTGCTGAACACGTTCACTTTAAAAGCTCCATGAGCTGAAGTGCAGTTCCAGGTTTGCGCACGGTTTTACATTATTGATATGCTTTCAAAAATTCGAACTTCACTGGTGTGGTTTTTGAAGTGAATTAATGAAAACAATTTCATCCCCTTCAGACAACTCACTTATACTGATTAATAATTCGTAAACATTTTGAGAACTTGTGAACGTACATTAACTGGATATGCTTTATGTTCTATCCTATCCCCTAAGAATGTCTGAGCAACAAATTGCCACAGTTTGCCGGTACGTCCTCAAGGCATTGGCATTTCTGCATGATCACGGTATTATTCATCGTGACGTGAAATCCGACTCAATTCTATTGTCCAGCACGGGACAAGTGAAATTGTCCGACTTCGGCTTCTGTGCACAAGTGAGTATTTTGGTTCTCATACTTGTGAGTCATTCAGCTGAGTTGTCTGCTGATTGTGGAAACTTTAGTGATCATTTCCATATGTGCCAACCTACTTGCTAGTTTTCCATAAATTGTATTTCGGATCACACTTCCTCATAGTAAGAGCAGCACTCCTCAATATAGGTAACGCTTATGTGAAAACAAATTTTGTATGTTGATTATAGGTAACATCTTTTTTAAGCTATCTAACTTTTCTTAACCGTCAGCCAGATGGAACTTTGCTGATGGAGCGAATAAGTCATCTAGTGAAGGTTTGGGGGGTGAACCGTTATTATCGCCTGAAAAGTTTCAGCACTTTACCGACTTGAAATATCTAGTTGTCAGTTAACAAGGAGTGTTTCAGCTACCAACACTGACATTTTATATTCATGGGTTCCGATGGCCAAATTCACTTCGGTTTGCACGAAAAGATCTAACGCGATTGTGGTACAGTTCACTTTATTCGCGGTTCGATTCAAACAGAGTAGAGTTACGGCGCTCATTTTTCTGAATAGCGATTTGGAATCCAGTAGGTTACCACCGTCAGTACAAAGCATGCGGGTGAACAGAATTTTACAGAAGGAGTAAAGAAGAAAGGCGAGATTCTGCCATAATGTGAGGATCATTTATTTTGTCTGCACTGACGAGTAATCTGATTTTTCCGGCTTGTCACTCTAAACCATGATACGGAACATGGTGCAAATCTGTGTGAGTTGTCTTTGCTCGATCTAAAGTGCTTTGCTACTCTAAATAAATTAATGGGATATAGACGTGCGAAGTAAACTACATTGTTTTGAACAGCTGTAAACTGTCAACGAGCGGGGGTGGTAGAGAAAGCAGCCGTACACATTAGTTTATTGTGATTTCAGTCACCAGCAGTGACATGAAATGGGCTATTTGACTGAAATTCTAAAGCCCATGTAATTTTACAAGAAACTACAGATAAAGTTATGATAATGAACCTCTATCTATCAACGGTGACGGCTAGACGGTAACGACTATTGATGTTGTCTTTGAAACAGTTTATTTTTCTATGGATTTTTCTACATTTTCAACATAATCTTGTGGTGTACCGAATGGTCGTACAAAAAGAATATTTTAGCTTTCACAATATAATAGTAACGGCGTTTCGATTATATTGATACATTGTTGAAATCGTTCGTAGCCGTTATTTTTACGATGCTTTGTTGGGTCCGTTAGACGTATCAGTCCACTAATGTAGATAATCCTATTAAATCTTAGTTGAAATTTCATGACCACAATGTCTCATTTTGGTCAGGTGATGGTGGCAGAGTACAACAGATAAAGTGTAAATCAGTGAGAGACTTTCGAAGCTCACCATTGGTATACATGAAGGTTCAACAACGAGATACTTTACCGGATCGATTTGTTGATCTGAAGACAAATCATTGGATGCGTTGTGAATCCTCAGTCTCAACATAACGATCGATTACAGATGCTATAAGCAGATTTCAAGGGACAACCAATCGGGACCGAATGACCTACACAGCCGAAAGAATTGAACTAATCACAGCGATAGTAACAAGAGTCAAAATGTATCAAATCAGAGCACAAAATAGTCTAATACAAAAGTAATACACATAAGAGACGGGTGAACATTAGGCAGAATGTGCAGAAACGTAAGACGAATTGTTAAGCGCTCAGACTTGATCAGTGGTGGAGATACATACACTTGATCATGATATCAGGATGAAAAGCACGCCCTATGAGAGCAGTTAAGCTAAGAATTCCGAAGGGGACTTGTTTTAATAAACCTACATCACGGCATAATAGTCACAAACCTTTTCACTTTCTGAATCGGCATATTTAAACATATTTTCTTATCACATTCGTGACAGTCGTCCTTTAGAAGAAGTGCAAAGTTTGATCTACCTCCAAACTGTCATGAATTGAGAAGGCTACGGATCCAAAAACACAATGTGGTCTTTTTGTCAAAATTAAAAGTGTAGCGAATGAAAGTCATTTTCGTTGTGTCGCCTTCTGAGAAAATAGTACACAAAAATATACAAATAATTACATAAATTGAACACCATTCACAATTGGTCGCGTCCATCGCACACTCGTTCCACAACACGCCAGTAATCGAAGTATCACTCAGTAAGTTATTGAGTTGTATGATTGCGACTTGGGAAGAAGTATTATTTATGGGGTCATCCACTGAAGTAAGCAGGACATTTATTGCCTTCTGTCGAAGAGTTCAGGCAACCTGAGTATTATTCACGGGCTACTGTGGTTCAGCGTTTAAACACGATGATCCAGTTGTACATAGCGTAAAGTCAGTGATACGGTGGTTAACAAGGGTTAAACTTGAGTCCAGCAGTTTTTTGAGAAGGGCCAACTGGAAAGTCCACGGGAATGCGACAGATGTTATCAGTTGCGAATGAAGTTCAATTTACATGAAACCAAAATCCATTATTATTCACTAATACTAAAAATAGTTGCGAAACGTTGATTGCGTGAACTCCAAAACATTGTGAGTCGAGTGTCATTTGAAGCTTATAAACATGGTTATTGTGATGTTGTGTCACAGGTCTCAAAGGCGGCAAGCTCTACCGACTTCTGTACCTGAAAGAAAGCCTTTGGCGCTCACAAATTTGGATTTCGCAATCTTATTCTAATAGTTTGAACATGACCCAGAATAAAGCATTTTACACATATAATTTGTACACGTGTGACGCAGTAGGTCGTCTTGGGAGTTATATCGACATTGACATTTACCCGAGTTGATTAGGTGGGCCAGAGCTGAGGCAGGTATACTTCATTGCTGTCTGAGACGATATTCGCATGTTCTGTCCAACAGACGCTTTGTTGTGCGATCGATTTAACCCTGTTCACAAGAACAAGAAAATGAATACATGGAAGGTGTGATAACACCAATAAACCTTGGACCTTTGGGCTGAAAGCGTACGATCATCTTTGAGGTAAACGATGGCAGAAAAGTCATCATCGAAGACGCACGGAAATTTCTGTTAAGAAGCATCCTTGGGATTTTGTCTTTACACGATGAGTTTATGTAGATCGTTGTACGTCCGACAAGAAAGCCGTATACCTGCCTCTTCGGTTGTTGCGTAGTATGAGCTAAGGATTTATTAGTATATCTACTGGCACGAAACATTTCACACGGAAGTTTGAGCCGCTCGTCTCTAGGACGGTCAATTTTGCGGCTTAGCTCTCAGTGTAAAGTTCCAATTTAAAGATAAAGGATGTGAATATAATGATGTCGTGACCTTAGGTGACTTACCGGGATTTGTACTGACCAACATGTTTGCTTCACATTAACGGGAGCAGAAGTAACATTAGTAGCAGTCATAGTTTTGGATTGCGTATATCTTTTTGTACTACGCTAAGTCTTAGTGAAGAAAGATGACGATGGAAGTATTTAAGGGTTTGTACTGAAATTCAGTCGGCAAGACCAAAATACGGTGTGTTTTGGATGTAAATGAAATGGACGCACCTTGTCTCTTAACCTGTAGCCTTTCTACCGCGTTCGTGACAGTATCGAGATCACTTTTTTTGCAAAAGCACGCTTAAATTCCAGTACGGACACTTGCGAATTTTTATTCCCGTTCAATTTAAGGTGAGTTTGTTGGTAGTACGTTTCCAACACGAATTTGAATTAAGTCCAAAACGTTTGAACCAAAATTATTTATGGTGAATTCAAATGCAATGTGTTCCAGGTGGCGCGAAAACGCTGGTCAAAAAATTATTAGCAAAGTCTCGAGAAATGACTTTTAATTCTAGTCTTTCGGTTTCTGTTGAGACAAATTTTCAACGAGGTGATTACACTTATATCACGTACCAGCAGGTATCCAGTTCGATTGCATCTCTATGCATCCTTGAGTGGCTAATCATCAATCAGTCTTTAGTCTCTGGCACTGGAATACATGTCTGTGTATGAGACCCCCCGGGCGTTGACTGGGAAAAGCCACGTGATGTGTTCGTCACTGCTAATACCCCGCCAAACTAGGTTGTTTGTTAAAGGATATGGTTTTGTCCGTTCCAACGAATAAGAGATTATCACGGTCTGTGTGTGTTAATCATGACAGCGTCCATGTGGATCTGTCTGCCGTTAGACTTGGGGCTGTGTCTTTCTATTCATAACTTCTATACCCAGCCTTGTGACCATCGACTGAAAGATAGGTTGCTACATTTTACAGTTTTTAATTGTAACGCCATTCTTGGCGGAAACACGTCGATTTGTCAAGCTAGGCAATTTTTACTCCATGTTGCCTGCTTGTTGTGCCAGTGGGATCAACTCAGCATTTAGATTGTTAGTAAGATTAACACAATCATACATTTATACTAAGTATTTTGCTGCTATCAAATGACACTGTAATATATTGGCTGCAAGAGATATTGTGCTGACCTCGTAACATGTTTATACCCCCGGGATTGCTTCGGACATGCCCGTTTATCAATCTGTTCAGGCCGATGTGATCCAAACTTTTTCACGCTACTTATTAGATTATGTGATGAGATGGGATGAATCAAGTTTACCTAACTTGATTATCACTTACATACGATCTCAACTTTCGTGTTCCTGTTCTCAGCTGAGCAGTGTTCAGCTTATCCGATCACTTCGGGCGAATATAAAATAACTATCGTTACTTATAATGGATTGCCTCAAGTTTGAGGATTTCTATTTGAACTTGATCACAGAAACGGATAAACCTGCTTCATGTGAGATCAGTGGATCATCGGTCTACTTGGTCGCTATATAAGAATGTAGGCTGAAGTGAAAATCCAGTCTATCGCAAGGATGCAAACCGTTTTTGAGCAATGAAACTAGACTTTAATAATTTTCCCGAATTCGAGCGCTAGTTTTTTCTGTGTATAAAACCTCTAATCACACATGAATGATTTTCACTTTGACTGTATAACATAGAGAACAGTTTTGTGAAATTGTTGATTTACAACAATTCTGTGTTATTCAATTCCACACACGATTGGCAGCATCCATTTATATATTGGTCTGCCATTTTGTCCGAAGCCATAAATGGTCTATGTGTGACCCTAATCACAAATGCCTGGCACTGCACCATTTGTAATTCAACTCAAACATCATGTATCTATTGTAAACCTGAAGGAATTAGACTTAGAGATGCGTATGGGTGAAAGATTTTGTGATGCAGCAGGTTAAAGCTGGTTAGCCACATGGTAGGCTAGTGTAAAATTGAAACAATCATTTTTGGGAAACAAAAATACAGCGACTGCAATAAGCCAGAAAGAAAAGTGTTGAAAAAGCAAAACAAGAGAATGGACAACATTAAAATAAATACTGTTGTTTCCTAAACAAGATTAAGAACAGGAAACTCAAGCATGCACACGAGTGCTGAGGCCGATAACTTATCAGGAATACTCAACTCGGAGACAGTGAAAATTTGCTTCTTCGGCTCTTCACACACTTATAATCATGCTATGATAAGTTTATCTTAAAATAATTTCTCGTGATAAGCAACAAGTAGAAATTACAAATCATCTTTCTTTACTGCTGTGTCCTTTAAACTACCTAGCAATCTATCACATGAACTACACATTCCAAACAAACTAGAACCAGAATAAACCTAACTCATGAATAACCTCAAACCTATCAACTATACTAGTGATTTCCTAGGAAGATATTTAAGTGTCACAACTGAGTTGTTGATCATAGAACCTAAACTTAAAGCCTGCAGTGATTAGCATACGGAAGATGTAAGGACAATTTAAATATTGTATACTGCGTTGATTTCAGTGCGTTAGCTACCGGAACGAACATTTCCGTTTTTATCTAATACCCTACCATACAACAGCATTACAATTGGCCTAGTTTTTGGACAAAGCCGAGGGTGACGTGTTGATGTCGTGGTTCGTTTGCCGAACACATTCGAAATTCCTAGGCTTTATTCAAAGTTGACAGCTTAATTTTCACTCCGAAAAGTCTGTTTCATTTATTGACTGTTTACTTAGATTGATAATTTCGTCAAATGTTCACTTGTTAGGCTCCAAACCAATTGTTGCTATGTGACATACTGAGCCGTATGTGAGCTGGATAGCGTCAAATTGTAGAAACTAGTTTAGTGTAAACATACGGAGTAACCAGAGCTCAAACCTTCACTCGTATGGAGATAACGTTGTTAAGAATTGTTCACTTGTTTAATGTTATCACTAGTTCTGCATACAGACCGTCGCTTCAGTCATTTTCGTTGAAAAGGAATCACAAGGTTTGAGTCGGATGCTTTACGGAGTCAGTCGGTATTGTTTAACCTTGTCACAAATGAATGTTGAATTACTTTCCGTGTTCTTATAAGACAACATTGCTGACCAGTAACATCATTATCCTTGCCATAGGGGCAACCAAATCTGCCTAGGTGAACGTTAAGACACATTCTATTATGCTCAGGTCACCGGATTGCTTTGAGAGGAGACCGAAAAGTTGTTCTTTTTATCGCGTTTTTCTGTCGACAGTTGATTCTGAAAACATTCTTGAAGTTAATCCAGGGTAATCTTTGCCTTGTTGGTAGGGTGATTCGAGAAAGTTCCATAGGTTGATGAGCATAGGTGATCGCGTCCCTGATTATCAGTGCGGTTTGCATAACGACATGCTAGTTAGGGGACTTGCGTTGACCACTAAATTTGTGACCTTGAGGCTCTGTCTGTAAATCCATGTGGTGGTTATTCATGGCGGACATTCTAAAAATGCGTTTGCATTAAGCAATTTTTCTGCGGTGAAATGCACGCTGGAAAACGTTTACTTGTTCTAGTATCATTTAGGCGACTCCGCTAGTGCCTGAAGTGGAAAGCTGCATTGGCTGTCGGCGTCAGGTGTTGAATTGGTTAAAGCATGTTCGGCTTGATTGGTAAGGGTTGACAAAGACCATGGTATTTGTGTGTTAATCTTCAGTGGCTAGTTGCACAACACCGTGCAAATGGGATAGCCAGATGAACAGTCACCAAGATAACCACTTACGTTACATCAATCATCGGAGTTTACATGTTGTCTGTTGTTGTTTTCAGGTGCACCATGATGCACCAGACCTAGGACCAGACCGGTTAGGTTAGCTCAATTCGCGTTCTCATCTTGGTTGTCCACGTGCTACTAATTTCACTGGGTCCAATCCGAGAAACACCGTCACCGAAATCATTTGCACGTTTCTTACTGGATGTACACGCTAGAGGTTACTGTCAAGTGATTCATTTTGCCGACAGATGAACGTGCCCCCATTTTCGTTTTCCATGGTCAACACATGCTTGAATTGCCCAAGACATATCGAATCCTTTCCGTCGGTCATCCAAAACTTGTTTCTGACCTAACTCATTACTTCGTTCTCATGTGTCCGCAAGATCGTAACTTACCACTATTTGCTGTTTTCCGCATTCACTCTACACCCTCGAACAAAATGTATCAATATGTAACCGTTAGTAGGACTGCATTGTTTAAACGAAAAACCCACCGGGCGATTGGTACATTGTATGGAAGACCACGATGAGTTCATTGATCAGTCCGTAACTAATGTTGAAAGTACCTGCACCAAGCTGGAGGTTCGAAATCGTAGATATGAAATCTATGACGTGTGACAAGAATTAGAGTGTTAAATTACACATTTCAAAACGGGGTGCCCAAAAAACTGACAGGGTCTATTTTTTCGTTCATCCTTGAACTAATTTTTACTTCCATCAAGCTGATCCATGTTTCTAATGTGAGCGAAAGACGAATGAGAAGCTCAAAAGATATAACATATGCATTAGGTTGGTTAGGCCTAACGGTGTAAAAGCATAAAGTGAGAATTGTGACATAAATGTTGAGTCTACAATGCTCAAGGGGTGAGGTAAAAACTCACGTTTGGCCACCGGAAGAAAAAATTCCGTAGGTCCGAAGAGTATGACCTGTTTCCGCGCGTCATTTTAAGCTTTTACATAATGGTGGTTTGGCTTAATTTAGGCCTGCTTGAAAAGAACTAGGTGAATGCCTTTTAAACGACAGTTCACAAATAATATTCCAGCATGTTTTATTGTCTCTTACATTACGTTGTTAAACACAGCGTCAATTCGACCGGCGAATAAGCTTATTTTACACGTTTGAAGTGTATTCACACTAAAAGCTATCGATCCTGTATACTATCCCGCCGACTAGACAAACGTTAACGGAACTTTTAGATTACTAACTTATCCAAACCGAATGAAATCATTTCCGTTGTATAACAGTCATATCTAGATACCCCAACTTCCAATCTTTTGAAAATAAATGGCGATCGATACTTGTCCTAAATCACTGATCAGGTGTTCCAGTCTGTTTACAACAGTCAGTCAATTCACATAAATTTTGTTTCAAGTTAATTAACTTCCCTAACATACACTTTACTTTTGGTCCTCTTCCCTGAATAAAAAAATCACATACTTATCCATTAACAACGTGGAGAAAAAGTTAGCTGTTGTCGCTGGCACTAAATTTGTTCAGTCGATATTACGAGTTTGAGGCATTACATAAGTTTGATTTTTGTGGACATTTTTTCGAAAAATTTCCAAGGATTTCAAATGCGGCTTAGAGGTAGGTAAAAATGATTAACATATCGATTTATATTATGAAGCTTGTCAAATCAAATTATTGTTTACCCAGGCCTCCCAGAGTAGAAGTCATATACATAATCGAGGTTGTATTTAAATCAATACCCTCCATTAATAAACGTGATAGTCATTTGGAATTGGAATGGCGATAGTTTACATCCATTTGGATCTTTTGAAGTAAGTCGTAAATGACAGTTACCGTTCTTCATACGTAGTATACCCATTTTTGGAGTTGCATGCATCTTGCTTTAGATTGTTTTGCCGTTGAGAGGTACCGGTTTATTGGCAACAATATAAAGTTGATGAATTCA
>LUCH01000430.1:200348-231159 GCA_013368495.1 Paragonimus heterotremus
TTTCTGTCCGCTACTTAAGTAACTGTCCAGTCACAAACAAGTCAGACAACAACCTTCAAGCATACTCATGATTTAATGACTAGTTAACGAGTCAACGATTGACCGCCGGGGAAATTTTTCCATAAGAATAATTTCAATGATGATCAGCCGACGTATAAAGCTCAATGTCCAGTATGTCGCCGGTGTTTTTAGTGTGTATTTATTTGACCACCTATGTTCACTAATCGGCGTTTTGCGCACGTAGTAAATGGCATGCCCAAATCCGACTTCTCTCATTTAAATTGTATTTAGAATAAGTCGGCCACCATTTGATTCACAGCGGCACGGTGATTCTATGCCTATGCCTCCATTGAACGGCAACCAATAGTTTTTATATCGCTTCACAGATTATGATTGCAACAGTGCAATCAGATGATGATAGGTGGCAAAGATGAACTAAGTGAAGTATGGCCTTTGGAATACTTGGTTTCTTCTCTGATGGTGTTATAGCCATTAATTTGGCACCTTAACAGTGCAAAGTTTAGAAACATTTGCCTTAAATTCTACAGCTGTTGTATCAGATGAGGCTACTAAACACGTAAGCTGTTGAGCAGAATTAGCAATGTGATGTGCAGCATTCATTCCGTATTGATTCCGCAACGACATTTGCATAAACCACACTGCTTTTGTTCAGGTTGGGCACTGACTGGGGACTTACTCACTCAGAGTGAATACAACAATTGAGTTTTCGTGTGGGCGTCTAGGTAAGCATTGTTTTGTTGACGTTTGCTGAATATCTGTCACTCATTCGACCAACATTGTTTGCTTCTCTCCGCACATGACCTTTACTTGTTCATACAGCTCAACAAAACACAACAACAGAACCAAAAGAGTTGGCAGCCTTTGGGAATAGGAAAGGCGAACCGATGAGTCACGATTTCACTTTAGGAAGTGAAATGAAAATTCCCACATTGCAATACGGTGGACAGTCAAGCCGTATACTCGTGATTATTTGACATACTGAAAAAATGCGTTGGTCGCATCTTCACATTTTGATACCGGGATAGCTTACTGCAAGAATACTTGCTACAAAAAAGCGGATGCGGTCGTTCCTAAGTGAGATGAACAGATGAAGACGTTATAAAGGAACGACTGAGGAATGGCTGCTGAACGAACGACCGACTTCCACCAAAGGTCACATAGGGATTATGGTTATCGAGAGTCTGATGATAAGAGCACATTGCCATGCGGTTGCTTCCTTGTGAACGTCTGTAAAATTGCATCAGGTTTGAACGAAGCCCACAAAATTTCAGAACGTGGGAGTAAGATTCTTGTTAGATGGGCGCCTTAAAACGTCATGTCTGGTTTGACGGAACACGTTATGTGGTAGCGTGTTCTCTCTTATCAGTCTAAAATGAAATATAACCACAGTTAAGCAGTCCGATGATATCTGAGATCAACTGAATAGTTTGTGTTTCAAAACGAACTTGTAATCAGCCGGTTAGCATGTTTCTCTTCGACACGGAGATTTTTCCAGCTTCTGGATCAAAATGTAAAACATATCTGATAAACTCGTTCACAAATTGTTTGCAAACTTGTTCTCCTGTTAAACATCATATTCGTAAGCATTCCAGAGATGATGGATCTGTCAAAAGTCTTTAGATGTTTATGAATGATCGGAACAGATGTGAGTGTTACATAACCTGTTAAAGAAAAAAAACCTGTGTATGATTACTGACCATCACTCAAATGGTTCAGTCACTTGAAATGTTTTCTTATGATTGAAACATAGAAACTGCTTAATACCCTCTAGGATACCTGGTAAACATCTGTTTGTTAATTCAGTCAGTAAGTAAACTAGCCAACCAGCAACTTTCGGCGGTAACTCACTAAATACACCGGAAGAGCCCAATTCATAATTAGAAATAAGTTTGCACATTCTATCTCAAAACTTTTGGGAATAAATGAAATGTTGTCTTAAAAACTGATCTTGTTGGTATTTTCAAAATGCACTCTCTCCAAAGTCGGCAATCACCGGTCGTGTTTGATTTCAATGAGAAACCCCTATTGTGACACAAAAGATGACAGTCGTAACCCTTCAATTTTCGTTCTAATTGCCATACTGTCGTGTTTCTTAGATTGGTTCATTGAAGGGTTCACTAAAAGGCAAACTTCTGTCTTAGTGTCTAACTACAAAATGAGGAGTCAACTTTGGTCACTGGTAAAACTAGCCATGTGTTCAGTCGACAGTTAAACACACAGTGGGTCACTTTGGAACTTGATGCGAAGGATACTTCGGTTGCCCTCCAAAAAGCTGACTCGTAATAGCGTCTCCCTTAATAGGTTTGACATGTTGCAAAGTTTATCTTTTGTACGGACTTGGTGTCACAAGGATCAAATTAACGCCATTCGGTAGTATCATGTCACTACAAGACATGCATGAAGTTTAATGCTGTTTTCAGCCTTTCGATATACAATCATCGATGAGTAAGTATGGTTTACAACATATCAAGTGCTCGTAATTTTCATTCCGAAGAATGCGCACTTCTGATGGTCAAAAAGATGCTAAAAACTAAATTCGTCAACTGACAGATAGTATTGTCTTTTGTTTGTTGTTAACGTTCTGAAATTCTCTTCTATTGTGTCTCAACAAAGCCTGAAAAACTAAAAGTTACTGAGAATGTAACATTAAAACTTCTTTTCTGTTCTTCCTGGTTATCACTATATGTAATCCATGAATTTTCGAGAAAATTGGTACATAACTACATGCCGGAGTAGAACAGGGACTAAAAACCCACGATAGTCAGTCACACAGTTATCCTCTGTGGCTGTGACAGTCAGTTTTTCACCAGAAGATTCTGGATTGAAATCCAGAATTTTAATCAGGTGGTTACTGCAAGAGTCTCATACTACTCACTGAGACATGTGACACAATGTCAGAAACTGGTGTAACCCCAAACAAAATGCGCTCTCAGACTTAATATGGAATCTATGATTGGGAAGCTCGTAGAATGCTACTCCTCACTTGCTGTATAGTCAATACCCCCAAATGTTCCGATGGATTGATTTTTATTCACTCCTCATGCGGCTGTTTATTTTTCACAACAATCTTACGTCATGGCTGGATTATCACCACAGTTATG
Source organism: Paragonimus heterotremus (assembly GCA_013368495.1). Classification (NCBI taxonomy): domain Eukaryota; kingdom Metazoa; phylum Platyhelminthes; class Trematoda; order Plagiorchiida; family Troglotrematidae; genus Paragonimus; species Paragonimus heterotremus. The sequence goes on from LUCH01000430.1 coordinate 203,471, forward strand.
CTTGGTGAGCTGAGGGAATTATTGATTACGTTCCACAAGCCAGTTATTTTGACGTTATAATATATATCGCAACGATTTGGTTTATACTTAAGTTACCGGTCTTAATAGTTTGCTAATACGAGTGCTGACAAATGACAGGCCCACATGAAGTTTTATGTGTTAATCATATGTCTTAGTAGGATTGAGTCTTACATTAGCCACCGAGCCAACTTTTGTTAGCAGGCATTGCTTATGGAATGATTCGGCTTCAGTGATAATTTACCCAGGTGAGCTGCTGGCCCTAATAGTCTGAAACTCATTACGTTTAATTCCACACAGAAGAAACAGTCTAGATCTGGCGACTTTTCAACTTTATGTAGGTTGTGATTCTTTTCGTCGTTCCATATGGATTTCATGCTCTGAGTTTGATCTCATTTCACTAAAATCACTGAACCAGCAGATTCATTTGGTTTCAACACAACGGCATTCATGTCTTTCCAGGCTTAATGCGTTTCAAGGTTACAGGTGGTAACGAGTTAACACTGTTCTCTTTAGTTAGTTACAGCGGATACTTATGAATCATGTCTTTCAGCTTCGTTTGGAATCATTAGTAATGTTCAGTCTTCAAGATTAAATTCTACTAAATGGTCTCGCTGATTCTGTGTAGTCACATTGTGACTTGTGTTTACTGTAGACCCTATTTTTTATTTCATGATACAGTCTGTTCTTATTCCAACATCTTAAACAAATAAGAAAGTATCATGGTTACTAGTTTATCGCCAGGTAGAATTAAAATGGCTGATTAACTATGTTAGAATTTTTGTTATGAACCTGTTCCACGGTTTCCTGTAACATCATATAATCGATAAGCTAAAGTACAGGCGGTGTTATTCTGATTTCGTACATGCGTGTGTTCATAATTTCCACCTAATTATTTGTGTCAAAAGGATTGAGCACAAACAGTTGGTGCAGTGGATCCTACAACAAACATAGGATTTATGTTTGTTCAGTGCTGATGAGGACGCAAATAGTACAGTGAATTCATTAGCTATAATTTGACCAAAGTACATATTTACCAAACACTGCTGCACATTCAACATGCAACCATCATTAGTGAACATAGCTATCAGTCGAAGGGGACAAACTTCAGTCGGCTTTTCAGTCTGTTTGCACAAACCTGGATTCCGTGTATTGTTAGCAAGACATTTGAATATGTCGTTGCATACGTTCAGACAATAACCAAAAATGTTTCAATAACAAACATGATCAACCCATATTTCCTTACGTGAATTCATGTCAAACTATGTCACCCCTGATGAAGTAACCGGGAAATGTGCAACAATAAGCCTCACGTTAATGCTCCAGGATTCCAGTGAATTACCTGGTCAGTATTGCTGACACGTTGTTGTTTTGTCGAATGTTCAAGATTCATTTTAGTCGTAAGCCACATAAAATCCCTAGTAACGCCCTTTCAGCTTAAAAAGCTACTGTTTGTGCCTGATGTACTATCGTTTTGACTACACTGTTTGTTGACTGTATATCTTTGGAAATATTTCACTATATTGAGCCGCTTGTGAGAGCAGTTCTACGTGTAATTGGACCAACTCTTGATGTACTCCTAAATACGTTAGTGTCATTCGTTTCGTGTACATAGGAAACGTTCTCATCCTTTCTGTGATTTTAACAAAACTTCACCTGAACGTGTGTTTTTCAACTACATTAGGCCTAACTGTTACGAACAAAATGAGCTGACAAGTTGCCACAAGTTCGTCCACAGATTGGCGAAGGATACAATTTTTAATGATAAGTGGTTAAAGATCATATCATTTCAGGCTGAACAGAGATTAGAGTTGATTGCTTATTTCATATTTGGGTTAAAACGTATTAAAAATGAGTGCAACACTTGAGTTTATTCCTTGGCCCAGTACGTTAGTAGTCGTTGTGCAACATGTTCATAAGTCTTGTATTTGGACATAGTTCATCACAAACTGCCTATTCACACGAGCCATGACCAGAATGATATGAAATGTTCATTGTGTAACAACTAGCGCAAAACATACGATCATTAATGGACTGTATACATTTAAATCAAGGCGTTATCAACACATTTCAAGTAAGTATACCAGTCGCCTGCGACATGCAATACCAACAGAACTTTTGGTTGAGCGAATAAAAGTTCAGCCTGTTATTACAAACGGCTGACGATTAAATGTCCGTTCACACAAATTCTCCCTAATCAGCCTAACCAGGAGGGAAACTATTCACACAGTTTTGTTCCGAGGGGAAGCACTATGAGACATTATAATCTTATTTGATAGTCCGTAAATGATCGTGATTCAACTTTCCGACACACTCTTTCATACTGACCAGGGGCATCTTTACTGACAAAACAACCAGTACGCTGATCTCGTAACTACGGGTTTAAGTGCAGCGAATCAGAGTAATTTTTTCGGCTACTTTAACCGTTAGAGCTGGATTTACTGACTTGCTCGTGGAATCCTAATCATCACAGTCAGGGATAGAAGTAACCGGCTTGTTATGAGTACTTTTCGATAATATTTGCCATTTTCATATAAACCCTAGACAAGAGATTTACCTGTCAGCAGCATGTCTATTTGACGTTTTCTGGTTCCAACCACCCGACGCATACCTTCCGTTTGTCTTCAACATTAAAATGTCATTTAAAGACCATTCTGTCTGACAAGTAGTCGTTTTTCAGTTCCAACTACCAGCGATCTACACAATCCTGGCATTCCGTAATACACTTAAACTTACAGATATTGTAAAATAGTTTAAGAACTTGTCAAAGTCTCCGTCACTCGATTTGTCTGCCAAACTTTTGTTAACAGTTGGAAACGTTGGTATACGCGAACCAACATCCACTGCTGCAGTCTACAACTTGTGCCCAAAAAATGCTACCATATATAGAGTAAAAATGCTGTAGTGACTGTTAGACTGGACTGAACGGGGTTGTGTCTACTTATAGAGAAACGCTGAACTGTCCTGTTTAAAATGCTATCTCATCTGTTTGATATTACTCGAGTTGATCTGTTTCAACCAACAAACTCGGCTTTCTGATAATCAGAGGACAAAGTCGCATGTATCAAAACTATCTCGTAGTTGGAATAGAGAACCGCTCACCAGGCCCAACTGAGTTATTCCCATAGCTAAGACTGATTAGAGAATAGACGTTGAAGCTATGCTTATGGAGTTGTACGAAAGGACATACTCAACAAATTCTGTTAGTCTGACTGCATCACACTGTTGTGTGGTTAAGGTCATATGTTTGGACCTACTTACAATGTGATGCTACAAGCTGGAAGAATTAAAAATAATTCACCTCAACAAAGTGTGGCAGTTATTTTATACTATTTCAGTGAAAGTTTTGGTGCTGAGTACATCATATATATACATATGTATATATATATATATATATTGACAGCGTTATCTTAAATCACTGCAACCCACTGTCCGATGCTATCAACTAAGACACCATCATCTCCAGCAACACCGCACTTGTAAAACACTCGTTAGAGAGTAATCAAACCGTCGGCGTTAACCAAGCCTATTCAATATATATAGCGTTATGCGTACATAAAATATGTGAGATACTTTTGATGTATACCAAGGGCGCCAGTCACGTACTGTCGTCCACCACGGAGACAATCAGTACCCGAGTAGTACCGGATCTAGATTAACAACAGCACATTGGTTGTTTTGGCCATGAACTATACATATTTATTATGTTGTTAGTGATCTCCTTCCGTGTTGATAAGCAACCAAAATTGAGAGCTTTCTACTTTGTCAGTTCTCTAGGGAAAAACTACCGTGATCTCGGTCAATCGAACTGTGCTGTCGTCCCTCTACTGTAGCATACCAAACCTTGTTGTAATGTGTAAACTGCCTCAAACCTACTCACTAGTTTAACGGTGGTCGTCCCGATGTTGTGACTGACAATGAACCTCGATCGGCGGTATCAAACCTTCAATATGTCCTCATGCATTACACGCCACCAGTGTAGTGAAGAAAATGCATTTTTTAAACTTGTGTTTTTTAAATTGGCTTCATCCATTTTCAGTGTAAAGAACTGACAAACAGTCAAGAGCTTTGTGATGTGAACATTTTGTCTCCATCTTCTTTGGCGACCTGAAGCATTCTGATGTGATTAGTTTTTGAGTAAAAAGCGCAAAAATTTTGCGAAGAACCTACCAAAATCGATCAGCCCCAGCCAACTTCAGTCCAAACCGTCCGATATAAACAACTTACCTTTCTTGGGGGCGAAGCAAGTTGGTCATCGGTCGTCCGGGGAAAATCCTGCTGCTTTGCATAAACAAGAAAAAGGTGGGGGCAATCTGATGGATGAACAATAACGAGCCTGTTCTAAACGGTCAAGGCTAGCTAACAAAGCTGGGAGTCTTCTCACATATGTTGTTTTAGTGTAGACACAAGTCCAGCTTGTGACAAGTTAATTCGCTTACTAGAGGGGGTTTTTCTTTCTTTTACAGTGGTTTCTTGTTCTGACTGTCAATCAAGGCTGGAAACCTTAACCACTCTAAGATCCACACTTAAAAACACACGACCATTGGTGTCATGTGTACAGAGTAAAACTAGTGTTGTTTCTTTATTCCGAATTTTTCGTGCATCTGAATAATCAGTAAATTAGTGCCGATGTGAAACCTACTGAGAAATAATAGAGGAGTGTAATACTCGAAATTAGAGACTTCGAATATCCCTAGAAATCGTACTCGGATTGAAACCTCCCACGCAATTAATAAGAAGACCTCGTACTAGTTGCAGTAAGCGATCCCTATTCATGAGACAAGAAGCCGAATTTGTGGATGTACAGCATTATTAAAGAAACCACAGTCATTCATTGGCTTATCATATGGACACATACAAATTCACAAACTGTACGTTGATTGGTGCAATACGGAACAAAGAAAATAGCGAATAGCAGAATGTGTAACCTTGAGACTGGTTGTTCAGTCCTGATGTATTATCATCAACACGACGTTTGGATTGGTCTCTTGTCAAATCTCCTATTGTGTTGGGGTTCGGATAAGCGGTGAATCGAGTAGATTTTCCCTACAAGACTTTTGAGTAGTACAAGTTACTCATCACTCAGCTTTAGCATCACAGTGGGATTTCTAGCTAACTCATTTCAAAAAACAATCTTTGTACGGGATTTTTGCTTTCAATAAAGCCCCTAAGTAGTGCATATGCTTGTCACATGGTTGCTTTAAAAAAGCGAATCGAGAATTCGAATCCTGGCTTATCAGAGTTAGAAACAATGGAGGAGCTCTATCAAGAATGAAAGTTTGATATTGCGTTTTTCTTCAAAAGGAGTTAGTCTAGCATCCCATGGGAATACGAATGCTCTATTCATTTGTGAACAATGTTCCTGTTGAAATATCAGATCTTCCATCTTCTGGAGCTATTGAACCATGTAAGGTTCATCCATAAGGCCTGCTGATTCGAGTTTTTAGCTGATCTTACATAATGGTCACTTGTACTTTCATTCTGAAGCTAGTCCTATGAACGGTTGGCTGCTGACCCGGAGTGTTGGTATATTTGGAACATACAGGTGTCGAACAAAATAAATTCAAGTTTTGGTTTGTCTGTGAACAGTTTAAAACGAAAGGTTAATCACACTGGCATGGGAATCAATAGAATAATCTTTTAATATACATATATAACTATGAAGTTATGGAACAACTGACAGAACGCATCAAGTGTCAGTCGTGTTAGGGTTTCTTGATTACGTCACGCTGTGATAGGCTTCAGATTGGCGCCGTTTTGCTTTGACCAGTTGCTGTGCATATGTGTTAGTTACTTACACAGATATTGGCCGTTACTCTTCTATCTTAAACGTAATCCGATATTCACACGCCCTGAAGTGCTTGCACATTTCTAACCAAGTGGGAGACATATACAAACATACTCTTGTAAGTTCAGAATTTGGCAATATTTCCTGTGCTATCGGAACGGCATACTCTTGTGTAATTGCAATGTGGATCATTGACTTTTGTGTTATAGAAACCTTCATCTGAATGTGTAGAAGTGCCGATTAACTGTAGGTCGTTTGTTCTATTGGCTGAAGTACAGGTAGTGTTCAGGGAACAAGGCTGAGATGACCTAAGTCACTCTACGGTCATTGAGGTGGCACAAGACCTTGATCATTACTTAGTTCTTATTAATCGATGGACCATTTTACATTTGTCACTATATTTATTAGCTTGACAGTGTATATATGATAACAGAAGCGTATCTATCACTTTACAAGCTATTCTGGGCTTTTCTGTTATCATTTTTTCAGCTAGCCTTGCCAAGATCTCTTTTATTCTACATACCTAAACACAGTTTAATTACAAAAGCACCTTTGTCACAGTGACAAACTGATTGACAGATGAGACTGTTTCACCGTCGGAAAAACGAAGAAATACTTACGTAGACCAGAAGTGAAATTGCAATTTAATAAATCGACACGTTTCAATAAATACTTGGTGACGTATCCTGTATTTCTATCTTGTCGTCCATGGCTGAATGTGACTTAGGTGTTTCGCATCTATAGCCCAATATAACTAGCATCTATTTAGACAGTTGTGTTTGTGTCTGCCTACATTCAACAAGTAGTATTGATGAGTTAACCTGCATGGTTTCTACAATATATAAAGTTTCTAACTGTCATATTACTTCATTATCGAATTTCCTACCCAGCTGACGGAACAAATATTACGAAGGCGTAGTCTAGTTGGGACACCATACTGGATGTCTCCCGAAGTAATCAGCCGTAAACCATATGGGACCTCCGTGGATGTTTGGTCTATGGGAGTGTTGCTGATAGAAATGGTTGATGGTGAGCCCACCTACTTTAATGAACCCCCGATTCGAGTGATGAGACGTATTCAGACTGAGGCCATTCCACATTTAACCAATCCCCACAAGGTAAGCGGATGTGAACTATTCGATATTTTCCGCTTGGCACTTGTCTGTAGGTCAGTCACAACCAACAAAATTTACGTTCCCCGCAACCACTCAAATTTTGTTTCATCACCTAATACATTTTTATCAAATTCACAAAACGCCATCTACTTTTCGCACAGTGGTTTTTATCCGTATTTCATCGTTCACTGTATTCAACTTGAAGATCGGAACACTCAATACAACTGAAAAGTTAAATTTGCATTTGTTCGGTTTTAACGGACTCGACATGCAATCTGACCATTAATATTGATCAATAAGGCCATTCAACAATGCCCAGTCACAATGGGTCGGAAAATGGTGTACATTTGAGTGGCCGGTTCGTCAGGATAAGTGTAATCAATTTGGTGGTAATCTGGGTCAATGATAATTTGTTGTTATATTAAGCTGGAAACATCAGGCTTATCCGTGTAATTGACAAATACCTATTTGCGATGTAAGTGATATCACTGTTGCTTAGAATTATAGTTGGTAGAGCTAAACTCAACCCATATGACTACAAAATAACTGCTATTTGGATAATATAATTTAATGAAGATGGTCAGTCTCTTGTCAATCAATGTGGCTGTAGTTAATAAAACTGATTTTAGTTCTTGCTACTTCTACTCCTAAATGAAGCATTTCTGTGGGCCGTATCAATTGGAAACAAGTTTATAGCTTAATTAACGAACTGAACCCTCTGTGTTGTAGGTTAACGATTTTAAAGTGGACGGTAGTCACTGCGACTGTTCACACTTTTAACTCAACGATCAGGAGTGTATGAATATCTGTACTGGGCTAATTGATATCAATAAACCCGTAATTCACAAAATATGCGAATGAATTGTCAGTCCGCCCGATTAAGTCAATTTCTATTGGCTAAATTTAGGGCTGTAACGAATGAAACGCACTGACAAGGCAGCCATATTTTCAAATTTGCATCTATGTCGATGAGTCACCGCAACACAAAGCAGCCACACCCTTCACATAAATATTTCATTATATTATTGCACAGTAATTTTGGTGAGGAGCTTAAAATCACAACTCACTTGGTTGGATAAGAACCAAGATAAACGGCGAAAATAATTTTCAGTCTAATAAAAAACATGATTTTCTCACTTGTCACGAAATAAGCTTATAAATAGTTCCAATATCAAACTTCCTGCTCGTCCAGCGAATCCGGTTCAGATCGCTTCTACCGAGGTTTTCGGTTACGTCATAGTTACTGCAGCTGTTTGCAGTCAAACGGTTGAAGCAATATCTCATTTTCTTCTATAATTCTGAATCTCAGCTCAAACGCAACAAACGTCATTTACTTGCATGAGGTCCAGAATGTCTCCGATAAAGTTGTGATGTTTTATTTTCTTCGCATGACTTCTTTGTCATTGTTAATCGTCAAGCAATGTAACATTTGTAACAAGTTACGTGTTCAGCCGTGAACATTACCACATGTGGACGCCACAACGAAAACATCGCCTGTGATATCTGTGTGGGCGGATTGTAACTTTCTCGCTTGTATCCAGCTTGACATTAGCAAGTACGAATGATTCTGATGTATTTTCACATGTTGTAACTGTAATATATATACACATGTATAAATGTACGGTGTACTATACTTCATTTGAATACTTTCTCTGACCTTTTCGTCTTATAGTCCTCTAGACGACTGAACCAATTTCTCCAACGGATGCTGGTTCGTGAACCAGCCTGTCGAGCTACGGCGGCTCAACTGTTGCTCGATCCATTTCTGCAATTAAGCGGAACATCTGAGTGTCTTCTGCCACTACTGAAACATACTCATCGCAGGTAATACAGTAAAATGACGCAATATTTTGGAGAACGCGGAAATTCATTCCATATAGGCCGCCTCCTTTCTTGTGATAGCATTCTAATCGCTTCAGCCCAATTTCAAGCCAACACTTTAAACTACTGTCAAGATTATAAATTTCTCTTCACTGTACATGGTCCTTAAAAATTGTTAACTCACCAATCTTGTGTAAAATATTGCTGCTTTATTTTTTTCACAATATTCCAAGCAGGACAAGATATGAAGTTTCTACGTTTCCTGGTTTCTTTCACTTTTAAAACTCAGCAAACAAGCAATTTTGTACCTGATCAAAATGAGAAAGATTTTCATTTATGTTTTATCTTCTCAGTGCAACAAATGCTTCTTGGGTTTTTCGAGTCATCCTTCTATACACGAGTAGGTTACTGGGGCAAAAACGTCAGAAAACAAGCTCTGTCTCACCTGAGCAAAAGGTCTCGAAGTAACTACCTGGTATGTGGATCAAGAATGTCCTGAAATAGCCATGAGTTCTGGTTGTATCGAGTCACTTGTCGTTCACATCTGAATAAATGCACATTCTTATACAACGAATAGTCGGTTGCTTGCTTGCCTTTGGTCTTGATTGCTCAAGACCACTTGGCATAATCTCATATTGCGCGTCACTCTCTGAAATTATTACCTCAAGTTTACATCACGTATATGAGTAGTGTGTCAGTACCCGTAAGTGGTTCAAGTCAGGTTACTTATATATTCCACGGAATTCTGTTTTCGGTTAATGAAACACGTTAATCGGCACACATATGACATCGTCCAGCATATACCCCTATGTAAACTACATTCCTAGTTAAGGTAGTTGGTAATGTGTAAGGTTACCTGGACTGAACGAGATACTTCGACTTGTAGGTCTGCTGGGCAGACATGTTGACCAAATTTATACTGACCACGAGATGGTGGTGAAAAGAATTGCATACTGGAACTACTGATATGTTTGACCAGCGTAATCCACTGGCCATCTAGACATGTCCCCACATTTTGCAAGTCAGCTAACTGGTAGACAGTATTTTTTTAATACATACAGAACGCGTTTATCGGTCGGGTGAAATCACACGCAAATGTGACGTATTATTTGGAATCAGATAAGCATTAGACAGAACCACTCCAGTTGGAATTTTGCGCATATCTGTATTTGTTTGTGATAAAGCGACTGTCTCCAACCGGTTGCCCTGCACCGTTGCTATTATGACGAGCTGGTTGACTATATCTCATAGTCACGTTTCTTGTTCTGATATGCGAACAGAGGCATGAGTCCACTGATGATAATTTGCATTATGACCGGTTGTAAAGTTTACATTTTCCTAGAGGAAAATAAGTCGGCTGATTTGTTCACATTCTTTCTCAGAGTATATCTAGGATACTCTTTTGGATTGTACTCCAGTGGCCATTTTAAATCGTAACAGAGTTCACATCCTTTAAGTTTCTATCTTACTAAACAGAGCAGCGAGGATATACAGGAACATCCTTGTTTGAAACATTTGGCCAGTGATGTCGTGTCATCAGTCGTTAGCACTCCAATCACAGTTACATTTTTCACTTGTCTATATGGTAATCCATACGGTAACGACAGTATAGATATCGTACACAAACAGACAGATCATCCATCTTGCTGATAACCGTTTAACCTATCGTACGTCATACACACCAACACCAACCGCTTGATTACTGTCTGCCATATGTACAGTATACTTTTGATTTGAGTCGCTTGATAAGGGCTCTTTGGGAACACTTTATTAGAGCGTCTTCAAATGATACAAGGAATATCCGATCTTAAGTACAGCCAGCTGCGGCATCCGCTGTATGTGAGTGAACTTGATAACGCATTGACAGTGCAACGAGTTATCGACGATAGAATGGTTAATTCCACTTGTGTAAACTCTGTCTGTGTAAACTATACACGCCAACAACTGTGGTCTGGGGCCCAATAAATTTACAAATGCAGATGTGAAATTTTTATTATACAAAACGGGCCTACAGCACGACGATCTGCATGCTCCAGACCAATGGAGATTCAGAATTCCATTTATAAGTCTGCTCGACTTAAAAGTCACTGTCGTAGAGTCTCTGCTCTGGTCAGTATGGTTAACCTCATTACATGGTTGTCGAATGTTACGAATAATTTTCTCAGCAGAGGAAATTGGGAGGGGAAGAACGCATGACCTGAAACGCTATGCACTCTTATTTGCCTACCGGGACTAGGCACCATTCTGACTGACCACATAAAGCCAGCTGTGAGTGCAAACAAATGGACATCATCAAAAAAAATCATGCATGAAAAGGCCTTAGTTGTGTTCTGTGCATATAACAAATTCTGTTCAAATATTCTTTTCAAATATTCAGAAAGCTCCACTTGGCTACTTTCCAGTATGAGATGTTTGCTTCAAGTTGTTTGCGAGTATTGTTTTTCCAACAACACGGATTAACTTTTCGGTAATCAGGAAAGGCTTTGAAATACCTATGATAAATGGACTCCGCTTGTTGGAAAAAATATTTGGGAGGTAGTGAACTACACAACTTTAAGGCTAAGATCTTTTACAATCAGTTAAATTTGATAAAAGGGAGTGTAAAGCGTTTCGTTTGAACTCTTCTCTGAAGACCTAACTGGTAACTGAATGCTTGTTGGTTTTTCTGAAGCCGCCTGGTAATTTGGCACGTTGTAGTGATCACAGGATACTTACAGTTAATTAATTTTATGGAAGTGAACGGTGTATTAACAAGAATGTAAACCTAAATACTTATGGTAAGTCGATTTTTAAAACAACAGCGGAATAATCTAACAAGATTACATGACCAGGTTTCATCATCTGACTTATCCCAAATCATTAATGGCCTACCAGCACTCGAGAAATTCCACATACCATTGACAAATATTCTCAGTGGAAATTGCTTTACTAAAGAGCTAAGACACCGGAGACAAAAACAAATATATGGGTACATCGACATGCTCAGTGTGAAATGAATCAATTAAAAAAGGTGGAGTCTGCATTTGCTAAGTATGTCACCATGAGCGATCACACCATGGTTATTGTAGGACAGGATTGATTTTGCTAACGACGAGCTCTTGTTCAGCTGTTGAGGATTGATCTTAGAAGTTTTTGAAACGAATCCACAGGACACATTAGTAATAACTCTGGCAGACCATAACTGTTAATTTGCTTCAAAGTTATCAACACATGTAGACGCGTCCATATGTTTGGATAGACAGTTAAGTGATGTGCAAAACTGTTTGTCATGTACGGCCTTTGGGTACACACACAGCAATTTAAGTTAGTCAATTAAATCACATTTTCACAATTTAAAACCAAATTACGGAAACTTCCAAAAGACAAATTACCCGACTAGGCTTTGACATCCCCTGGTTGCCCTAAAATTAACAAAACTGCTAACGATACTTTTTACTCCTTCCTCGTCGCCTGATTGCATATTTTAGACCTGGAAACAGTTTACAATCAAAGTTATTGTTAGATTTCGGTGCAAAGAAGATCCAATAGAATTTTGACCAGTAGTTTCGGATTTGTTGGTTTTTAGGCCGGACTAAAATAATAAACTGCCGTCTCGTTACTGTGGCACAAAGCTACAACTAAGTAGAATAATCGTGCCTGCTACTTTAGGACAGAAGCTGTCAACCAAAAGATATTCGTTGTAGGTTGGCTTGATTTTTTCAAATCTTTTGCAGGCGTTGGCAAATCCATCCTACTCATTGCCCAGGCCAGCACTTATTCGAATGTCTATCAGACCAGTCCATTGGTAAAAGCAGGGTTGTTCAAATAACTATCTTGTTCCTTTTACGGTTCATCGTATTTATTGTGACTCATTCAGTACCGTCAACCCATCGATGCTGCTGTGTGCAGGGGACGCGCAAACAGGGCGGGTTATTGAGTGTCTGAGAAGCACTGACACACCACCAGTTGATCTGAATTGTCTTCGGAACCTCTAGCATCTTCCGGATCTATTCGGCTGTTTCATTTGACACTTCGCGAACCGAATACACAAAACTGCCAGTCCTATCTTTAAAAAGTTGTGATAACTGTTGTAAATGTCCTGAACTGGCTACAGAAGGTCCTCGCATTCAGTAGGCCTGGGACAAGTTCTGTTAAATTGTGACGCATTTTATATACCTTAGAGAGGACCCGATTCTTGTTAATGAAGTCCTTTAGGCATCAGTTCCTTCACCGACAGATCTTTTTCACTTAAACAAAGATGGTCATTTGAGGGATTACTCTCTGAAACCGGATTATAAAATGGGAACGTTGTTGGGCAGACAGAGATTCCTTACGGTCAATAATTTCTCAACTTGAAACACAATGCTGTGGTTAGGGTTATATCAGTTGGGCGTTTCAAAATCCACTGGCTTGGTACGTACTCAAGAGGAAACCTTCACTGTACTGTACCGACAAGAAGAAAACAAGCTAAGAGTCAATTAGCTTGCAATATATTTTCCTGAACAGCTTCGTGGCCCATCCCAGCAGATCACCAATTGTGCATATCTGACGGGATGTTGCTTCATTGTGTTCCACTGTTCGTTGCTAAGATGGCTGCATGTTATTAACCTCACTCAAAATTCCTTTGATTCATATACATCCACCACTTGATTACATATGCAAACTGTCATTGATGACGAAATGGACAAAGAACGGATAAAGAGGAATCGTTAGCAGCCAAAACGCTTTGACTGCACATATCCATTGCTTACACTAAAATGAAGTAACCAACTCTTCCCATGAATTGTCACCATCTTTTGACGTTAGAGAAGACTTCTAAATCACAACTACTCAGTAAGATTGCATGGAAAAGAGCATTTGGGCAGAAGTCCTAATCTTGGAATAAGTGACTGTAGTTAACAAGACAATCAGTGCGTCTCATGTGGAAGCGATCGAGCAATTCGCGCATTGATCACAAGCTAATGGGGCTGAGCGATCGGATATAATAAGTCGAACGTGCCTAGTGTAAAGTCAAGGAGTCGATGGCCAACACAGTTGCCTCAAATAAGCCATACTGAAGTTTCAGCCCAGCAAAATTCCACGAAATTATGGTGAATATATAAGGCAATGAAATGAAACCCACCAGAGCTTTTATATTCCTTCGGTTCAGGCGCCAAGTGCGTTATGGACATGAGGATATGTTCTCGAGCTGAAAATGATTTAGGTGGGTTTATTCTATTTTAGAAAGCATCTACAATTTTAAAACATGGTCTGATGGCACATACTGCAAGGTTGTCTCATGCCGTCACCAATCACTGGATTTGACTACAGAATTGTCTCCCATCGCAGTTTCTCAATGAGGTTGCTTGGTTTATTCAATTGCTTTGTCGTCTCACCGGCTGTTACCGCCGAGTTCATTATACAGGTAACTTTTGACACCGAATAGTTGTATATCAACCTAACAAGTCAATTGACTGCTGAATCAGAAGGATACAAAACTGATGTAATTGAGACTAGGACGAGGGGATATAGATACCTCAGATGAGATTTTCTGTAAACAAAATAAATAAAAAACAAAACAACTCTTGTGTATGTGAAAGCGCCAGGTTGACGATAAATTTATACAAACAAGTAGAACATTTCTTATTTCATCCACATCTATTTCAACGTGTCTCATAATCTACACTCAATATTATTGGAGCTGATATATTTCAATGTGCTGTTTCTTTTCACCGAAAACAAAGTCAATCCAACAGTTTCCACACCTCATACCAACAGAACTGTGAGTTGTTTGGTACAACTGATTCATTTTTCCGACTTTCTCATCAATAAGATTTGTCTCCGGGAGCAGATATTCTCAGACTGTCTGTTGATTCGGAACTCTGGATGATGACATTACTAGACAACTGAAAGAAATACGACACAGAGTGCACATAAACAGTGCCTTTCGCATAACGCACCTTACAAAATTACCGCGTAATTTGACATTTGTGGTTGTATGACAGTCCGTGTAAGGAACACCGTCCTTTCTAGGCAGAAAGGAATGGCCGTTTACCTAACTTTAACCGGGTGATCACTACGTTTTTCTGACGTAGCATCTTTTACTTCGTTCCGTGTTCAAGGCTACTTTAATTATACATTAATATGATAATTTAACGTTATCCTCGCTATTCCAACTTACACTATTCACGTAACTGTTATCAAAACATTCACCATTTAAATTTTGAGACATATTTCTTGATATTAAACGGTAATACCAATATTAATGACGATGAGGTAATCAGGCCACTCTGTTAAGAACGCCACTGACTTGTCGGTAACACATGTACCATCTTCGGCATTTTTTTCCAATGTCCGCCTACTACAAATGGTTTGTAACATGTTTTGTTCTAGTGACTGGTGAAAAAACGAGCGAAGAGTCCTTGAAAAAGACGTCGTACGTCCTGTTGCTCGTCTTTTGAAGTTAACTGTTTAAATCAACTATTTAATTGGGTTTGTCCGTTAACTCTGTGGAGTAGAAAGGTGGTCGCTATAGAGGAGGAACAGAAAACAGGAAGGCTGGAAGTCTACTTATTCAGCCGCCGTTCAATGACACATGTCCTTTGTAAAGGTCACTGCAATGAGGTGTATTATACACCAGCGCCTTAAATACTTATATTTTCAAAATCGTTACTAATCACACGAAAAATTCTTGAAAATAACTGAATATTTTGTCCAGTATGACAGGAATTCACCCCACTTGCCATATTTTTGGTACATTATATCGTGTACGGTGCCAGATAGTTGGTAACTTGTAAGTAGACATCACTGAGGCGGATTGGGACAACATATTTAAGGTCATTTCCGAACAAAAACCTGATTAGACTGAAGACAAGTTTTGAAATGTGTAAGAAGGAATTTTGAATTGTAAATTTTAAAAAGACGGGGATATTTTAGGAGAATATGATCACCTAAAGATTATCTTCAATCATTACTATTTTTGGAGTAGAAAATAACAGACTGGATGACAGATATTTCAGCCGACAGTTCTATTATCACTTGTTCTAAAGCCTGCATATCCGATGGGGTATGATTAACGAGTCAGCGGTGTCAGCAGACGTTTTTGGTACATATGTTTTGATGACCTACCGTCAAGCGCCTGCCGGGTTCTCGTTTGTAAAACAATATATGAAAGCGTTCTGGTGGAACTAAAAAGGCATTATTTCCAAGCCAGGGTGAAACTCTCGCTAGCTTCAGGTGATTTAAAGGCGCTCGATTTGGATATGGTCACTAAGTACTCATATAAGTGAATGTTGAATTTGAGAGAGATTTTTCCTTATTCTGAGTCAAAGTTCTTCTCAAGTGACTAACTAAAATTTCGGTTAATCTTCATAGTACTTAACTTTTTTTGGAGGATGGCTGGTTCCCTGCCTGAAGACTGTTTACTCTTCTTGTTGGTTATATTTATATGCACATTGAGCAATGAGCAAATCAGATGTGCTTCAAAACAGTTGACATTTTGAGAAGGTGCCCGTTTTTTTTTGGTCGCTGGAAAGTGTATGCTAGTGAAATTCACTTTACTCTTTGCGTGACCCCCCTATTCTTTGGTTCTGGCTGAAGTACGTAAAACGGTTTCAGAAGTAAAGAGGGATGATGTTTGTTATAGAGGGTGTGATGGTTATGGTGACACTGATACCAGTGACTCATGGTGAGGATCGGTGGGGATTCTGACTACTCACTGTGTTGGCTATGCAAACCGTTTAATTTTGTAACGCAATTCTAGACACTTGAGTAGTTTTCTTTTACTTGTGGCAAGTGATATTTGCGTGCATCCCACCTGTGCTGCAAGTGAAAATGTCTGATTTGCCGACTACTTTTCAATAGCTCTTCTGCATGTTCGTTATCAACCACAATATATAGTATGCAATGAATTCAACCCATTTGATAAAATCCTTATTACTGGCATCTGTCTACACAACGATGTACTTTTCTAAACGTGTGGACGTAAATCCTGATCCACCCCCACTTACTATGCAGTTATTCACAGTCCAAAAGTGTGAATCTTTTGGAAACTGTGAATACCATGTCATGAAGTGCCCTCCGTGGCTTACGGTATGACATTCCGAAAATTTCTGAGCCATTGCGGAGAGCGCGGAATGAGACCTTGGTACTGTTTTCCCGACGACTACAGTAGGTTGAAGGAGGTGAAATTTTCATTCCATTCCAGTCTACTTGTTCATGACGAATTTTCTGTTTATTGTGCTCAGTCAACCAACAACCTGAATTTGTGCTTTGAGACCTTTTGCTTTTGAGAAATAATCATCATTCGTACGAACAGATTATTATTCCGAATGACTTAGGAGAGGTGGTTGGGTGGAAGAAAAAGCTAGTAAATCAAAAGATTACCTAACAATGAAATGCATTTTAAAACCTGTCAGCTATGAATTAGTCCGTTTGGATTCGGTGAACACTAGCATATCACCGAGTGACAAAGCTGTCACAAGACATAGTCAATCATGAAAAGGTTGAGTGAACTGAGCCCTTCTGCCAGGAGACCAGTTTTTGACGTCGAAAGTCAATCGCAATTTCAGCAGGATAACGAGTAAATTCTTCTCGGTTCCACTTCCAACGATCCGCCTACTCTCACTGAGTGCTTAGCTGTTTTTCAAGAATAGGTTGACGTCCAACGACTCGGGCGGGCCTGGTGGCTTAACACTGACGGTCCTTAATAACCATGTTGAATTTTTATGTCACCCTCAGGTTGAATTATTCGTTCCTTAATCCATATTGCAAAATTCCCCTCCGTTGAAGGACGGCACACACTAAACCAACCCATACAACAGGAAGGTCAAGCTTCGATCGATTTCGCGCACGTCTGTTTAGCTGAAAAGTCTCGAAAACATTTTCTCACTTGGGCGGAAACTCACGTGAATATCATGAAATCTAATCACTTTGCCCATTGTCGCTTACGTTTGACAAGTGATGATCCTGTCTGTCTAGTTCTTTCTATGATGTCAACTTTTCATGGAAAATCTACACCCATCCGCATGGGTTTCTTCGACTGCAGTAACGCGTTTGGGAGTGTTGATAGATAGAATTTCAAGTAATCTGGAATTCGAACATTATTCGTTGAGCTTTCACGCGTTAGATTCACAAATTGAATCCAAGTCACCAAGTACGGTGAGAAAACTTCTGCAATTCATCAGAGCCTCTGGTGCTCCGTGAGGTACATTCCTCTCTCTGTTTTTCTTATCTTCACTTCATATTGCATCCACGCTAGTAAATAATCACATATTTGTAATAAACTTTGCAGATAATGTGGTGTTGAACAGGACTTATCCAGTGCGATTTTTTGTGTTTCCGTGCTGGATACTTTATCCGAATTGTCAAGTTGGTCAGAGTTCCGTAATCAGTCTTATAGCGCTTTCAGAAGGGTTGCTTTCTTGTTTATGAATGGAGGTCAGTATGAAGTACCTATGTATGCTTGTTCCTTTCTCCAACGAAACGTAAAAAGTCCCCATTGAATTTTTTCTGACGAATATATCTTAGGATTACTTTGAGTAACAGTATGACGGGGTCACTTCTTGCTATTCGTGTCCAACTACTCTCGTTTTATGTCCGGCCCCTAAATTCTCCCCCCACTCCGCACCACTTAGTCAATCTTTCTACAGAAGTTTGTGTTCCCCCTATTGAAAATATTGTTCATTAGTTGTTCCCATAGTTTGTTACTGAACGACTTTTTAACTGTCAGATAAGTCTATGAAGCATCTGTCCGCTGCAGTGGTATTCCCCGTAAACGATTCATTGATTTCATTAGTCCTCATCATTTCAGAAAACACCTGTCGCATTAGACTCACCCCTTTTGTACGGACCTCTTCCAGTATGTCCGTGCATCCTCCAGTAAATTAGGATAAAAACACTTATTTACACGCAACTTGTCTAATTACTTATCCGTTATTCCCTCGTTAGCTTCACTTCTACAAAAAATCAGTTTTCCTATTCTCGGATTGATTTCAGAAATGAATCAACAGTTTTTTCCAAAATTGTTATTGACTGTGACCGTGCTCGATATTGTCCACCGGTTTCCCGACTATTATAGCGATTTTGTGACTTAAACACACTAGGTTAACTGTTCTTCATTTTATGAACAAGTGAAAACATAAAATGCAGACTGGTCATCTCTCCAGGTGCACACATTTTATTAATGGCATGAAGGTAATTGGGAGAAGAATGAGAAGAAAGCGACCAACTAGTAGAAATGTAATTGTTCGTCACACCAAAATGAAACTTGCAGAATAGCGCATTTGACGGCCCATTCCAGTGAGATGGGAAGATGTCCAGAAAAGTTTACTACGGATTGTCTTTCTGTTATGTGTGGATTAAATAATGTTTTAAAACCCATATCCGATCGGCTGGAACAACGGTGTACACCAGTGTATTCCGGTAATAACGGATCGTAATTGAAATGAGACCGTTTCCACATAATAACGTGTTCAGTTGTTTAGTTAATTTCAGCCCTCTGCCAATCAATTACTTGCAGTTAGTAAGAAGGGGTCTCTTGGTTTATTATCCAGTAAGTTTATAATTTTACAGGTTTTGATAAAATATCCATTTGACTGTCTGTAGATCACGGAGATCTATTTGGACAAAAGATTTTTTAAACTATATGACTCACCTTGTGACTCACGATTGCTGACTTTCAATGATTTTCATGTCTTTTTAAGGTAGGCGAACAGTCAAGCCAATTATTCCCGATGTAACAAAAGTGTCAATCCTCTATATTCCATTCTGAACAGAACTGAATTATTGAGTATAGAAGGCTTCTCGAAGGAAGATTTTACACACTCTTCTAGTTGATTAATATCGCTTGTTTTCATTCAGTTAGGGTGTGGTAAGTGGATATACTTAATTTAGACAGGTTAAACAGTTGATTATTGCTGCCCTTCACATACAAACCCAGTTTTTGCGGCATCGTGGTTCAGCCTGTTTTTTGGTGATTATTAACGCTGTTGCAAAGAAATCCCTATCACTATCTGAAGTTATCGGTTACCGTCTTTAACCTAATCAAAATTTACAATGAAGAAATCAAGACCAACTTACATGTTGAGCAGGTAAGCTTTGGCAACAAAAGCTATCCGTCATTCATATTTTTCTTTCGAGAGGATAATTTTTTGCACATAATCTCTTAGCCCCGTACAGTATTGTTTTAGAAGCCAACTGAAACTGTTTGATAATTACCTAGTGCGAATCTATCAGTTTTTTGGTACCCTTGTTTACGAGATCTTTTCAAAGAACTTAATACGGCGGACTGAAATGAGGATACCCAAACACACCCTCCCGACCAACCCATTCAAATCCAGCATCTGAGTCAAACTATTTGTTCTTCCAGTAAAAATTCTTTGGCATTTCAGTTATTTGTCACGGTTGATTTTCTAACTTTGCCGGTCAAAAATTATTTCTGAAAACGACTTGTTCATAGCTTCTTCCTGGCTATTCATACACCGTCTACGACCACATATACCCTCATATTTATGGCTATTTTAGTGAGTCAACTGAACGGTGAACAAATGTATCATCAAACTGGTAAATTTAATATTCAAAAATGACAATTTCAAACGCACATGACAAGCGGACAGAATGGTTGTTTCTAGGAAAGAAAGAATGTGTCCGCTCCAACCGGATGTAAGGGGAGTATTTTGCAAGAGTATAACAAAGTGTATACTACATTAGTATTTCTCACTAAAATTTTGCAGTATTTCAGTTTGTTCACCACTGATGACAATTTCAAGACTGTAACAGCTACAGTTACCAGCAATTCTGTGATAATTTACCTTCAACAGTTCACATTATTATGACGTTATTTTGACATCAGAGGATATCGTATGGAAGGCCAGGCAATATTCATTACTTATAAGCCTTTCAGATTTACTCTGATTCCATTCATGTGCTTTCATGAACAGAACAGAAAATTGAACACGATATGTGCGGTAGTAATGTGATTTTTGTTAGCGCTATGTTGAAATGTACACATTAGCTTGTATTTTAGTCATAAATACATACAATACGGGTAGGTGTAAACTAGTTATGCAGTTGTACTAATTCAGTGTGACTTAGTGGACATACCTCATCTACTGCTTTTCACTTCTGTTGCCATCTACCGAATGATGTAAACAGTTGGATAGAAGCATTAGGCAGGCGAAGAAAATCAGAGCTACTTCGATGGTGTGACGTCTTTGAACAATTTTATAGAACAAACAGGAGCGGATTTTCTGAGTTGTTGCGACTCATACACTGTAGGAAGATATGGATGCCGTTGTCCTGGTTTTAGTAGCTAGTTCATATTTGGTGGGCAAAGTCGCTGATGATGTTGAGTTGATTTGGTCGATCGACAATGAAGTACACATATTTCTTTAAAAACATGCTTATCTGTGAAAAGAACCAATTTAGAAATTGTTTTAACAATACCACGCAATACGTACATTCAAATGATAAATCGGCCGTGTAACGTTGGACACAATATATCTTGTATAAAGCTACTTCGCAAATCATTTGAGATGTATTCTGCATACACTGAACCCAACGCAACGCATCCATCTAGATAGAAATTGATGAGTTGCGTGGAAAAGATTTAAACAGAGAGGGAAGTCTACTGACACTCAGGTTACAACTTCCATTACAAGATTTACGTACGTTTGAACGACACTCACCGGACCGCACTTGATTATTGTATATGTAACCCTATATTTCACGATGAACCTATGGGTACTGATGTATATTTGAAATATCCCTGTATAAAGTCGTTTAGAAAACAGTTTTCTACAGTGGGAGTCTTTGTAGCAACCGAAACTTCATCAGTATTCATACAAGTTTCCTGTATTCCTCTCTGGAGAAGCTAGAATTCCCTTTCTCCGTTTTTGATGTTTCGTTTTATAACTAGAATGCTGACCCACCGTATTCTCAAATCGTTCCTACTAAGAAGCATTTAATACATGTGACCAAGCTGAATCCTCAACTTCCCTACCTATTACTGGTGAGTAGGCGGGGATATGGTTAATTTCAAATTGAAAATCACCCACAATTGATTGCGGCTTTGGCATTCCCAAAGACTTTCCAGTCGGCCCCTTTCGAAAACAGCAAGCACTAGACTCACGTTTTGCTCTCATTGGAGCTTTCCACTACCGGGACTAGAACTGCGACCACGCTGTTCATGAGGCAACTGTGTTTACCACTGCACCATTGACCTCACATAGGGCACGACTGAATTACCATATCTAGAGAATCAACCGTTTCCGCTTGTGAGTAATGATCAGGTTGCCCGATCGTCTCGATAGGAAACACAGTAACTGTCCTGTTAACTTTAATCGACAACTCCGAGACAGGTCGAAATCTCCCATCTCATTCTTCACAGTGCTATAATTAACAGTTGATGGTCACTTGTGGTCACGGTGACTTATGGTAAAATCGTAGCCTACTTTAATTAAGGCAAACTGATTGTCACTTATAGTCTGTAATTTTTGTCCGTTTATTTGCGTATTTTCCTTTTTCTCTGTTAATTATATTACTTGTCAGTAGTGTTACAAGATGCAAATGTTTTAGTTTTGACTGCGGGTGATTATGCTTCATTACGTGTTTTGTTAATTAATCCGTACAAACTTAACCCCTCCACTTTCTCGAGTGCTCTCTGAGTTGGTGCAGGTGATACTGTAACAAAAGGTGGTTACGTCATTTTTCTCCAGAAAAAGCATCCCAAGCAAACAAACTTTATTCATTAGTCATTGCTCTGCAAGATTTGGTAGTTCATACAGACTGACTAGTATGACTTTGTTTGACAATTTTGTGGTGGAGGTCATCCACCCATCCTCGCGGTGGTCTCCGGTATACCTCATTACATAACTAATTACAGACTTTTCCCATTCATCCTTTCCTTATAATTTTTGATTGTGGAGGTGTTTTTCAAACGTTTGCTATCGATATCGTATAGTAGTTTCTATCGGATGTATGCAAAAATGGTTGACATATAAAGATAAGTGATTTATTAGCGGATTTACGTCATTCTGATTGCAGCGGTGTTGCGAAAGACATTGTGTGCATCTTAAAAATTTAAGTTACTCAGCTCAGTACATCTCAGTGTATGCCTTCAGAAAGCAATACGTTGATGATTCACTAATACAATATCGCAACACAACTTTCTTAACAACTGTCGCACTTCCGTAAAGCTATTTAAGGCCACGTGTTACAAACTAACAAGTTGTGCCTTGACTTAAAAAATGTCACGTGATATGGCATCGAAATGAGACCGTCTGAAGTGCGGCTGTAAGCACTATTGATGACGTTACTTGCACGAGCAAGCCGCACATGATAGTTCAAAGTACAATATATATTTTGACCAATTGATTTATAAACTACCTGGTGCGAATTAGCGTCCGATACTCACTACCACAGCTGATGGGATGCAACGATTAACGCGCCTACATCTTCTAGTCTATGATGATTCTTTTTAGTTGATCATTTGTAATAGACGTTGCTTTTATTCAATGTTAAACGAGCGGCAGCAGCTGCGGCAATGGATCCTTATTCTTCAGTAATCAATTCTGATTGCCCCTTAAATGCATGTGTTTGCACTTTTCGTGTAAGACTTGTTGACTCTTTCAACACGTCAGCTATAGCTTCAAGCTTGATGAGCACATAAAACAAAGTAATTTAGTAATTTCTGTCTTCTGACTCCCTTATTCCATTGGTTCAGTCTCTAGTGGACAAGTGGGTACGCGCTCTAAAATTGTCTGCTAACAATTTAAAACGCCTTTCTTGAAGAGCAGTCGAGAAGTAGTTCCAACGGACATAAAACTAAAGGACGCAGTAGGGTTAGGAAACAAACTGTATATATCCGGTAATGTTTGAAATATGTCAAGTAGTTAGTTCTAGTCTAGTTTGGGACCAACGGCCACAACCAAGAGGAAAGTGAAAAGAAGCGCGAGATTGGCTCCAGCTCACTCAGCAGCACTCATAAGCACGTCAAGCAAAAAGTGCGCAAAATCTTCCAGTGCGTCCAACAACGTTCGAAAAGGTCCAGTTTAAAGACCTTGAAGAATGGAATAGTAGATGAGTCGTTAGGAAAATGGTTATCATTCGCCCAGTGCAATTAATTGAACAACCGGAAAAAGTGGCACTGAGTTCATATCAGGCTTTCTGTGGCAGACGTGCTCAAAATCATGAGTACAGAACAGACAGGCGCAAAAACGCGGTGGCAGCCGGGATCCTTAGAGAAGCCACACGATCGCTGGTCACTGAGTGATTACTCACTATTCCGAAGTATAATAGTTGGTCGCATTTCCAATAACCGACTTGTGCCTTATCATCTAGTCAACAGAGTGACTTCCCTATTGACACTGATTGAGTTATTAAATCGTACTCAGCTAAGCTGGTATTGGAAAGTCGTAGGCAGTGATGTTTTAGCCCATGGTTCAACAGACGACAAGAATACTATTTCGAAATAGTTCGTTATAATTTTTGAAATCTATCAAGTTTTTGAACTGAAATGAAGTGCTCAATATTAATTGCAAGTTTAAATAAGATTCAGTCGTGAAAACTGAGAGGTTCGGCTGAGTTTTTCACGAATGGATTTTACCTAAATGAACATATTTGTCAAACTACTTATTGGTAATCGCAAACGTAATTTGCTCAGATCCAAGGCTGGCTTCTATGCCGTAGCAGTAACACAACAGGTGAATTAACAAAATTGTAATGTGATCCACATTATGTACAGCGTAATTGTTTTTGTATTTAGACAACAATGACAGAATATTCATTCACGGACTACAGTCACTACACCCACCGAAATTTAAAGGAAAGTCTGGGTTGTTGTAGTAGTGACGTTGGTTATTCTCCGGACGCTCAGAACTCCTTGTCTTCTTCAACTCAGCTACGGAAAGTCTCCAGTAACTAAAATCAAGTAAGAAGCGGGTTCAGAAACAAAAATTTCCAGTACCGCACTGTATATTCTTAGTGTTAGGTGAACTGTAGGCAATTTGATCAACATATCTGTGAATAGAACCATAAGCTAAATCGTGTATTCGACACATGCAAGCGTCGAGATTGTCCAGTAGGGTTTCACTGAATGGGAGAACTTTATTGCTGCAATAGAAACAACTTTAACTGACTCCAGACTAAGCGAGTTGGTTTTTAAAACGCGTTGTGTGAACAAATTGGCCGGGCCATTTCCGTTACCATATGAAGTGCATTCTTGTGATGCACTACAATATCATCAATGCAATCATGAAGCTTATCAAACGTAGTTTTATTAAGGTTGTTATGGCGCAATTTTTAGCTGCTCTGCTCGATTGAAGATATCTCCTTTAGTAGTTTCAACTAATGCTGAACATTGGGTGTACTGATTCCTTCAGTTAATCGACATACTAGCTGAATTTTCAATTGGTCATCGAAATTACATCATGTAGCTTGCTGTTGAAGTTTAAGGATAAAAGCACGAATATCCTGATTTTCCTTTCTTATAATGATATGAAATTTCGTTTTATCGCAGCTTCAAGATTGACAAATTGAACGACGTTAAGCAGCAGATGCTTCATATAAATGCACAGGAATAAAATAGGGGAATCGGAAACCCTGAGAATTGCAATCAAAGCTCAAGCATTCTGGCCAATACCTTTGAGATAACGCGGTGTTTTCTCCTCTTCTTTCAATTCTTCACGCGCAACACACCAAGTTCCAAAAATTTACAAACACTGTTTTATACCCCGTGAACTTGTGAAAATATTAAGGTTTTCCTGTGTGCAAAATCCACCGTAACAAGGTTACTGACCGCGACGCCAAAAGTAGCATTCGAACTCCACCATACTATTAGTAAATGTAATCAGATCAAACCCAAAGCCAGTTTCCCTACAAAGACAAGAACACAGCAAGTTTACCAACAACATAGTTACGTAATCCGCAATATGTACACTATAATCATTTTTTGCCGTTAAACAGCATTAATACAATGTGGCGTTACGAATGACAGTTGCCACATTTACGCAAACAAACACTCAAGCGTTTGTTAAATTGGATAAGTAATTATTCTACATATAGGCTTACTCTTTAGTTCTCTCAAGGTTAGCGTCATTTTCTTTTGCTCCTCATTCACGCTATATTTTTTGTATTTGTCATTAATGCTATGCATACGTTCGATGAGTATGAATTCAAATTGCAGTTTAATGAGAAGGTTGATTTATTATGGTTTCAATAAAGTTCGGGTATTCCAGTCAGTCGTCCTACTGCTCAAGGATACGTAGAAGGTTGGATAATCAACTTAAATCGTAACACTGCACTTCACCCAGAGAAACTAGCTATTCCACAAGGTGTTTTGTATCAACCAACTGAAGGTAATTTCTGCGTGATTCTTTTCAGAACAGTTAATTGCATAATTGTGTCTTTTAACTACTGTTATATCACATTTTACGTTTCATACCTGACGACTGTATTTACGTATGTATTATACAGAGGTGGTAAACAAGTGGGGATGGATATATCGAGGTAGGAATTTTGATTAAGTCCAATTCAGACATGCGTTGATCGATTACTGTTGACAAGTACACTATCTGCGCAGCAAACTAGTTTCATCATCCACATGACATATTTGCGGAAAATGAATTGGCCTGTCCCTTCGCAGCCAATGATCAATGCACACGGTAACACAGCACAGTGATAACCTCACTATCAATGTTTACAAAGGAATGGATTGCCGAGTAAAACACCTTTGGCTCAGCAAACCATGTTAACGGTTAAGAGACATACTCTATCACACCTCTGTCGATGCATTTGTGATTTTCTACCTATCTTTCGGTTACACATTTATGTTTGTAACAAACTATTCCGTCTTGTGTAGTCAGTTGAAACTGATCATATTCCTTTCAAACCAATGATTATATTGGCTTTGCTTAGACAACCGGACTGGATAAGCTGTTACTAGAAATTATATGGCGACAGTAAATCGTGGGTTTTATTCAAACATCCTATTTTCAGTGGCTGTTGCAAGTCACAAGTTTGTCACCCATACTCAGAATGACTAAATCGTACAATGTGTAGCTTAATAATATTGACCGCCTATTTTGCATCGACCGAAATAAACATTCATGTATAAACACAATATGACTGAATTGTGTCACAAATAGAGGTGACTTGAGATGCGGACATGCTGTGTAACCACTGTAATCTAACGTTCACCGCAAAGCATGCTGGACTCCTCGTTAATTTTCTCATGTTCCCTTAACCTATGGAATCCAGGTTCTGTAGCAATTGGCGGCCAGATATATACCACCTTGTCTGCAAGAACTTATATAAAGAAGAAAAATAGTTCATACTTCGAAGTGAAGTGAGTGAAATGCATTTTTGTTCGGTGTGACAGACCATGAAATTGATCTTAAAATCAGCTCCACAGACGGAGTTATACTTTTTATAGGCAAGAGTTAAATCACTGTGAGGAATTTATTTGTAATGTTCACAGATAACCGTTGCATTTTACAATCTATTTCTGGACGTGTTGTATACATCTTTTCATTACCTTCATCTGCACCATTGTTTGAAAGCACACTGGTCATGTCTGAACTTGACTGGTAACCATAACAATAAACGAGAATTTCCATGCACTGCCTGTCCCTCCTCATTTTTCAGTGGATCGTTGGCTGAGAGATTAATTCTTTAGCAAATTTACTTTATGGCTATCAACCTTACAACCGTTAAAGTTTTGCTTTCCGCGTCGCATGTAGTACTATTTATCTAACCTCATATGATTCTATCCTCTGGCACTATCTTTCGTTTGTATATGGTGAACTTTTCGGCCCAACGGGCTACTCATCAATGGGTCGTTCTTTCTTCTCAATGCATCTCTCGATTTCACCTATCCCCGTACATTTGTACCCGTTTTAATCGTTACAGTCGTTTGGTTGTTTTATCATTTGCCCGACTAGGCCATGTAGTGAGATCACCTTCGACGTCCCTAAAATCCTAAACTCCCTGTG